>PVJH01004072.1:0-131204 GCA_004026705.1 Nesogale talazaci | reverse complement strand
GATTTGAACAGCCAAGCCACGGGCCGCAGTCCCGCACTCAACCACTTACGCCACCCGGGCTCAGCCCGGATCGTTTTAAGTCACTAAATTTTGGGGTAGACTAGAATAGAATAGACAGCAATAGATTGCCATTCATGTGTGTTTTCTGTTTATCCGTATCTTCTTGAGGTTGACTTTATTAATCATGCAGAATCTAAATGTAAATATGAGCATATGGAAATGAGAATGTGAGTAGGAGACAGTGAAAAGAGAGGCTTTACATGATTGTCTTAATGCAGCCCAAGGCAGGTTGTGTGTGTGCTTGTGTGCATGTGTGTGTGTGTGTGTGTGTGTGTGTGTAGGGAAATTGAGACTTACCAATTACAAACACATGTGTTACCACATGGCATTGGAAATGACATACTTTAGATACTGTCGTTTGATTTTCTTATACTCCAATCTGTTCTGAAATAGCTTATCAAGAGAATTTGGGAATGGGCAGTTTTGAACTCCCCAGTTGTATGTGTTACCTGAAAATTATTTCTCTGAGTAAGGCCTGGCTTCTTGTCTGCCACACATCTCTACTCTGAAGATGATTGCATGCAGGTCCATTTATAATCCATATCTAATTTTTAAGTCATAAACTGTTCTATGTTCTATTTTTCTGTAGGAATTTAGAGCTAGGAGTAGGAAAAACCCTGCTGGTATGGACAAGTTGCTTCGGTGCAAGGCATTATGCAGAAGTCTTTCCCCAAAGCCAAATTACTTGCTGGTATCGGGAAGAGTCAGCGTTATCCAGGAGTAAGGAGTAAAGATTCATTTTATGGCAGATGTAAAAAGGGAGAGCTGAAATATTTGCTTTCGAAGTTTCTCCTACACATAAACATCTTGTATCGTTCATTTGATTTCATCTTCGTTGCTTCCTTTCCCCTTCCTTCTTTCTTGCTAGTGAAGGAATGTTAGGAACCAGTGAGCATGGTGGATTGCAGATTTTAAAATTATTTTGATAATCTATTATCATTACGCTGAGATCACAAAAAAATTAAAATAGCAAAAGGAAAGTGAGTTTTGTGGAGAAAGAAAATAGACCCAAATGGAATCTAGGTTTTAGAAGCTGTTTGCCCCTGTTTGGTCTCACCCCTGCCTCTCCCACGAGGTCCCTGGTAGTGCACTGGTTAGTGCTCAACTGCTAACTGAAAAGTCAGCAGTGCAGACTTACCAGTCGCTTTGTCAGAGAAAAGACCAGGCGATATGTTCCCACTGAGATTTACAGACTAGAAACCCCCTGGGGAATTTCCACTCTGCCACGCAAGTCACTTCAAGTTAGAATTGACTTGATGCCACACAGCAAAAACAACAGAATGCCTTTGTTGTTCCGGAGTCAGAATTGACTCCATGGGAGCTTGGAGATTTTTCATGTTGTAAAAGTTCATGCACTTGCCTGCTAACTGAAATTTTGGAGGTTAGAATCAACCCAGAAATACCTTGGCAAAAGCTGTGCTGATCGACTTTTAATTCCAGTCACTGGGGCATATGGGACACAGTCAATGCTGACACACCTGGTGTCATGATGAGTCAGAAGTGATGGACGGCAAGAGGCTAAAACTGCTTTAGTTCATTCTGCTATGTATCGATAGGACTCAATTGGTCTCCCTCTCCTCCCTGTGTTCCCTTCATGAAAATGTAAGTAGCTCATTTTCTTTTTCCAAATATATATCATTCATTGCTCTTCCTGACCTTTCAGTTAGCATTAAAATTTTCAGTGATAATTCTCAAGGTACCATTAGCCTCTTACCTGTACTTACCACACTTTGAAATAACTTATGTTTGTCGTTATTGGTATATTTCTCTCATAGAAAACTGAAGGAAGGCTGAGCCCTGGTGGTGTAGTGGTTGTGCGCGGAACTGTGGACCACTGCGATGGAGGTTCAATTTTAGCAGTGGCTCCAGAGGAGCAAAGACTGGGCCTCCTACTCCCACCACCAGAGGGCAGTGATGCCCCAAAAAGAAAACAAAACAAAACTGAATGATCCATAATTACAGAGACCCCATATTATTTTATGCATTATCATACCTCCAAATTCATGATAGGTCTTATATATGACTATCTGGCAGGTAGCAAATGCTCAATAAATGTGCCGAATGGATGAATGAATTCAATGATTTTCTCCACGAAAGGACATGAGCTACTCAGAGTACTGATACCTTCTGGAGATTTCTCATGAGTACTTGTGATATTTGTTTACTGTTGCCGAAAAATTGGTAAATCTTTTTTTGATCTGTTCCAGATCACTAGGTTCCACTTGGAATTGCTTCCTATGTATGGTCAACACGTTTCAGTGATGATGTAAATGTAATAAGTTCTTGAGATAGTTGTGGAGGGAAAATGGCAACTGGGCTTCTTTCTCTCTTCAACTGTGCATTTAGCGATTGAGTTTCCCCTAGGGGATTAGGATAAAGGGCACTCTCCTTTATTTCACATCACAGTCTCCCTCTAAAGGATCCTTGGTGGTGTAGGGGGAATCTGAGGGAGAAGATAGGACTTTCTACTCCTGTGAAGAGTCTTAGAAACCCACAGGGGCAGTTCTGCTCTGTCCTACAGGGTCACTAAGAATCGGCAGTGACTAGATGGCTGTGAGGCTTTTGTTTTGTTTCTGGTTGTTTGAGAGTTTCCCTCTAAATTGCATCATAGTGAATCTTGTACTTCTGAGTGTAAATGTCAAATAATAGAAATTTTATAAAAGATCTGATGCAGAAAGAGAAAGAGTGAACTGCTAAAACAAGTGAAATTAAGATGCCTAAATTAAAGGAGACTTTTTTTTTTTAGTGCAACGGAAATACATTTTCACTGTGCATTAGGATGCTAGACTCTGATCACTTAAGATGATCTGGGCACCAGGCCTGGCTCCTGGAAGACTCAAGGTGATTCTGTTTGGCTGCAGGTACTTCTGATGAACAGCAAACTGTATTCAGATTATATATCAACAGATTATATTCAGACAGACATATGCAGGTGAAAAAAGGAGTCCTCTCCTTTTAAAGCACTCAAAGTCATCTGTTCATAGTCTGGTTCTTCATAACTCTGATACAACCTTGTGAAGCAAGAGATACCGAGTGGCCTCCTCTCATACATCACTCCCATGGTCACTGGCTCTGAGAAATGGGCTTCTAATGCTGCTTGACTGAGCACTTGACAGTACTAACCTCAGGGTTCCAGTGCTGGCATGCTACCCATGGGCTTCTTCCATGACACACATAGCTCTTAAGGCATCAAAACAAATCTCAGGATCATTTCCTGCATGAGCAAATGATTAAAACCTAGGATTAGATCTCCTCCAAGACCACAGCTCCAATGGAGTGGATGCCAAGTTCAAAATGAGCAGCTTGTCTTCGATGAATGCCCACGCACACTAGGACCCTGGCACCCCTTCCCCTAGGGTGCTTCTGTTGGCAGGTGGATGGTGCAGGTCTGGAGCTTAGCGAGCTCTCTTCCTTTTGTTCTATTCGAACTGCGGTTGGCTCCTTGCACAAACAAGTGCTTATGCTAATAACAAGATAGCCCAGCCTTAAAAAGGGTGCAGTGATCAGTATCCATCATCTTTCCAAGTGCCTTGTCACTGCATCAATTAATACAATTGAGCAAAAAATGTCACGGGCCCAGTGGAAAAACCTTTTCACAGCCTTTCAGAGGGAAGTTTACTTCCAGCTTTTTCCCCTTGCATTAGCTCCTGTCATCTACAAAACAACAGAACCCAGTGGTGTCAATTATATTTGATTGACTGAGTAAAGCACACACACAAATAAGCGAAAACAATGGACACAAAAATCTATATATGACTCCCCTTGTCAGAGAGAATGCTTGTCTTCTCCATTTTCATGCAGCATGGTGTCCTGCTGCTCCTGCCTTAAATGTTTCCTTCAGCCCCCAAACTATCACCAATTAAGTTAGCAGGGTCTTCAAAGGTGTCAAACGACTCCCTAGGCAATCGGCTCTAACTGCTGTTCAATAAATGAGGTCTAATTTATCAGTTTAACTTCACTTCTAAAAACCTAATGCTTCACAGTGCTGGGCGCCAGTTACCTAGAGTGTGTGGTGCGGCCCCAGACAGCTGTGTGGGGGGAAGTAATGGCACATCTACTAACAACTGTATGCTTTGTTGGATACATTTTTTCCTTCCTTTTCCTAATTTTAATGTGCACTTTTCAACTTTGTATGTCTTTGCCCTGCCACCTTGCTCAGGCACGCGTGCACATGCCACACCACACACACACACACACGCACACACACACACACAGAGTCAACGCAAAGCCCAGTCTGGACTTTGTTCTTGGTGCTGGCAGGTTTCATAGTTGTCCGGGAGAAGAGGGATGTCCCCATCTCCCTTACTCATCTTATGCTTTTGTATTGTCACTCTGCAGAAGCTCACGGTTTAAAAAACTCTAGGAGGTCATCTTTGGCAGCCACACCGTAGCTAAAGTGTGCTCAGAAACCTAACAGAGTCATGAGCGAACGGGCCCTTGTTGTTAATTAAATTAAGCAAGTGTAGATTTGGCAAAGCGGCAGTTTATTTTTTGTGTAGAATGTCCTACGCATAAAATGGGCCAGCGATTTTTAATTACTATCGTATGAGTGGAAATTCTGCAAACCCATCCGTGAGACAAAGGAAAACTATAATTTAAAGTTCAAGCATCCTAATGACATCATAATGAATCGTAATTAAAATGCTGCATCTGAATACAGATAAAGACAATGAGTAAGAGATGAAAAAAGATTTCTTGATGGATTTGGAAATAGATGGAGACTTAAACAACATAGGCTTGGTGACAGAATAAGGCGATATGTAAGATTTGAATGAGAAGGAATGGAGCGTGTCATATCTTAAGCTTGAGCACAGGGGATCATGGGGATGTTTTCATTTAATGGGAAGGCATAGCCTCTGTAAATATTTCTAAATTAACAGTTATTGCTCAGCCAAGGGATCATTAGAGGTTGGATAAAAATTGCATTATAAGTAGATTTACTTTATCCTAGAGTTCATGATCCTGAAATATGTTTCGGAGATACCCACAGATGCTGTGTACTGGAGCAATATTTTATGATAAGTAAGCTTTCTTTGCTGTCTCTATGAGCACATTAACTTGGCACTAATCCACTTGAAGAATTCATTTGCTGTACAGAGGAAAATTAGTATTTCATCACAGAAGGAAAACCAATAGAAAAAAAAACATACATCTCAGTGTCTGCTAAGCAAAAGAAAGTTTTACAACAGGCAAAATAATCAGAATAATCATTAAAAGAACAAGTTTGAGGTAGTATTTTAAAACTCCTTTTGTCTTTATTTCTTTAGAACATTAAAAATCAGGTCAGAACTCAGCTTGCGGCGTTCTCTTGTGGCATAGAGAAGACCCTTGTCTCCAGGACAGCTAGAGATGGTCTACGGTAATATCCTTAGGAGAAGATGGGGCAAAGTTATCTTCTCTCCCCTTGCCTCTTCCCCCTTCTCGTTTCTCTCCTTCCCTCCTCTCCTTTCCTATCTCATTCAAGAAGCTGTGATATGAAGAAAGAAAATATTAAAACAAAAGAAAATAGACTTCCCATTCCATGAGATCTGGCTTTCTGAAGCTGCCATTACTGTCCAACCTCCACCTCACACCCACGGTGTTGCTTTCCCTGTGGAGATTGCCGTTAGCGCCCACCTACCACTTCTCTGCTCATGTTCTTAGTGTTAAGATAAGGTTGAGTTACTCTCTGTGTGCTTTATCTATGGTAGTTATAGCTCTCCTGTTAGTGTGTTAATTTATTAATACTAGAGACCATATTTTGTGAGTTTCTGTAAAACATTGAATTTTGAGTCTATACTTTGCTGCTTAGGCAGAAACTTGGGCCTGTTTCTCCCTCTCTGTCTCTCATACTCATTTTTTGTTGTTGCTTTTTAAATCATTTTATTGGGGGCTCCTGCAGCACTTATCACAACGCATCCTCCATCCATCGTGTCAAGCAAATTTTTACATATTTTGCCATCATCATTTTCAAAACATTTCCTTTCTACGTGAGTCCTTTGTATGGTTTCCTCATTTTTTCCACCCTCCCCTACTCTACCTCCCTCATGAACCCTCAATAACTTATAAATTATCGATTTTTGTCATGTTTTACACTGACTGACATCCCCTTCACCCATTTTTTCTGTTATTTGTCTCCCTGGGAGGGGGTTATATATAGATCATTGTGACCAGTCCCCCCCTCCTGTTATCTCCACTCTCATTATTAGTCCTAAGTGACTTATTTGTCCTGGATTCCTTGTACTGTAAGCTCTTTTCTGTGCCCATGTACATGCTCTGGTCTAGATGGATTTGTAAAGGTAGAATTGGGATCATGATAGTAGAGGAGGGGGTGGCAGGGAGGAAGCATTAAAGAACCAGAGAGAAGTTGTATGTTTCAATAATGCTGTTCTGCACCCTGAGTGGTACATCTCTTCCTTGTCATCCTTCTGCAAGAAGATGGTTAATTGTCTACAGGTGGGAGTTGGGTCTCCATTCCCCACTCCCCTTCATTCACAATGATCTGATTTTTTGTTCTGGGTTTTTATATGTCTGATACTTGATCCCATAGACAACTCATGACCCCATAGTTTAATGTGCTTCTCACATGTGGACTTTGTTGCTTCTGAGCTAGATGACCACTTGTTTATCTTCAAGACTTAAGTCCCCAGACACTGTATCTTTTGATAGCCAGGCACCATCAACCATCAAATATTTGCTTATTCAGTGATTGTGTCTGTATGCTGAGCACCAAAGAATGCCAGATTATTCCAACAAAGTGTCCTTGCATTGAGGGAGTACTTGAGTAGAGGCCCAGTGTCCATCTGCTACCTTAATACTAAACCTATAAATATATATACATAAATCTATTTGCCTATCAATATATATAAATATACCTACATATATACTGGGCTTGTTTTCTCATGAAATTTGAGAAAGTATTTGTCTCATCGAATTATGTTGAATATTAGGTGAATTAATCTATATGTTATGCTTAATATAGGGACTAAATGTTTTCTCCAGCTAAAAAATATTTAATTGTGAGTTTCTATAAAACATTGGATTTTGAGTCTACTTGGTAGTTATGAAAGTTTGAGTCAAACTTTGCTATTTGGTAGCTATGAAAATGTGGGTCTCACTTACTCAGAGAAAGGTTTAAATATTGAACGTGTATGATCTAGATTCTGGACACTTCTTGCCACTCTAGCATCATCTGTCTTACCTGACAAAACTAAACCCCAGGCAAGATTAAACTTCTCACAGGTCTGTGAATGTGACACATTGTTTCATGCCTTCATTCTTTTGCTTTTCTTTTCACTGTGCCTAGAAAAGCCTTTCTGTGTTTGGGGAAATGGCATGAGGCCCATATATGACCTCAGCCTCAAGGTCACTTCCTGCAAGGCAGAAGTCAGGCCTCCACCCTTCAATTGCCTTGACCCTATTCTGTCACCAACCATCTCTCATTGTACTCTACTTCTTGCAATATCCAGTTACAGCAGCCACACAGAACTTACAGATAATACTCACAATTAAGGGATGTGTTAGAAAAGCTATCAAAGTTCCGAATCAGGTACAGAAATGAAAAGGATACAATTCTTTTGTCTAGAGTGCCTCTTCTCAGCTATGTCTACAGGCATGTTTCTCTGGTTTCTGGCCTCTCAGCCCCGTTGTCTCTGTCCTGCTGTGTAAGTATTGCAAAGCTTCTCTAGTGCTGATAAATGCCCGAACAGTGAAGCGTGGCCTCTCTGGAAGCCAGCCAAATGTCCAAAAGTATTCAACTCTGCTTTTCCTATTCCATGCTATGGGAAGTTCATTGCTCTGTCTAATGACTTCTGCTGCTGTTGTTACACAGGGTTCTTGGGTCAAGCTCTTGATGGTTGTAGGTATCTCTCTCTTTTCCTGCTTCAGAGATGGCTCACTTTATACCCAGTGAAAAGGCAAAACTGATCAGTCTGTGTCCAGTAATCTGGTGGAAGTAATGTCTCTGTTCTGTTATCTGGTGGAAGTTACAATGTCTCTGGATGGAAGACCCATTCTAAGCAATTTCACTTCACTCTAGTATTCCTTCATGAAATTGTCACCATCCCAAGGCAAATTGACTCTATCTCCAGGACAGCTCTCTTGAAACCCATACATATTCCATAGAATGTATCAAAACTGTTCTTATTTACATGCCTGCCTTGTTCTTATGGATAGAACATTTTTGAGACCAGAGTTCCTGTATTACTTTTCCTTGTACCATGTGTTCACACCATTAGCACTTAAATTTTCAACTAATGTTGTGTTAAACAAAAAATGACCATTCCCCCTCACTATAGCACCCAGAGCATAATAATCTCTCAGTTAATTTTTGATCGACAAGCATACAGTAATCTTTTTTTTGCTAGACTCAGAGCTAAGCTGATGATATAATCAAGGGGACATCTGACCACTTTTAACATGTCAAATTTCAATGCCTAAATACTTACTCTCAGCCCGCATTTCTAGTGTTTCAAAGACCTGCCCTCACTCCTCTGTAAATTAAAATGGTATTATCTCAGGAAGTTTTGTAGATGCCTGTATGTTAATCCAATCAGTTCTTGATTTGGAGTTTTGATTTAGTGTCAACATTGATAATTTTTGGTGCTATGGCTTACTGTATTCTATCTCTTTGGATATGACAGACTATTATTTTTTACTGGGCTTCTCACTGCAAAGTACCATGATAAAGCTGTGATCAATTGTCATGCCTGCTTTTTGAATGACTTGAGACCATGTCATTTCCTAACGAAGAGAAAAACTGGCAGGTGGTATTTTAGACAAGTCACTATCCTCAGAAATGCTCTGCAAATTTAGTAGCATGGCCAGTGAAACCTTTAGTAGCATGGCCATGAATGATCCTGTTGGAGGCACAGGATATACAGGTAAAGACGTTAGCTCATAGGAACATGGACAAAAATCAACTTAAAAAAATCTTTTTTAAAAAAAAATCAACTTTAAGGGTTGAAAGCAGGTGTGACAGAGCAGATTTCTGCATTCTTTAATGTGAGGAGTCTTGTGGGAGATCTTGTGAAAAGATAGATTTTGATCCCATCATAGGTAAAGTCTAAGACTCTGTATTTCTAACAAGCTACACACTGGTGACACATGTGCTGCTTGAACAAGCAGGGAGATAGCATCTCTGCTGTAGGCCAGGTCACCTGATTTAGCAAATTGAATATTAGAAGCTCGTCTTAG
Source organism: Nesogale talazaci (assembly GCA_004026705.1). Classification (NCBI taxonomy): domain Eukaryota; kingdom Metazoa; phylum Chordata; class Mammalia; order Afrosoricida; family Tenrecidae; genus Nesogale; species Nesogale talazaci. Next base: position 121,970 of record PVJH01004072.1, on the reverse strand, counting down.
TTTCCTAGTGTTGCTATATTAGAAATACCACCCAGGCATGTCTTTAACAAACAGGAGTTTGTAGGTCTTCACTGTATAGGAGGCTAGATGTCCAAGTTGAAGGTGCTGGATCCAGGAGGCTTCTGTCTCTTGACTGTGAAGAAAGGTTCTTGTTTGAGTTTCTGCTTCTGGGCAGTCTTCTTGTGGCTTGGCATTGCTCTACTTAACACACACACACACACACACACACACACCCCTCTGCTTCTGCTTTCTTGCTTAATCTTATATCTCAAGAAGGAGTACTTTAAGACATACTTGATACCCTGCGTCAGGAGCATAACACAGATGCCCCTGCCCAAATGGGGTCATAAACATAGGCATAAACTTAGGATTTATAATGCATAATTTGGGGAGTCATATTTCAATCCATAACATTATTTTTTTTAAAGACATCGCTCAGAATCTTTGTAAAGGAAAGATTTGACATTTCTCGGCTCACTCAGAGTATTGGAGTATTTATTTTTTTATTCTGAAAGTGGGTATTTTTTTATTGCCTTTTTGCTGGCAAGGGGAACCACATGTGGAGTTTCTAAAAATATAGAACTTTTCTTAAAGCAGGAATCAGGATCTGTAAGACTGAATATTCATATTTGTCTAGCTCCATATATAACTGCTGATCAGCCAGGTTGCACCAGTGCAGTCCTACTTGAGTGGAGGCAGCTGGGGCTGATGGGGCTTTGCTTCCAGGCTGGAAAAGAAGGGAGGGGATAAGACCGGGAGAGAGAACTCAGTGTTTTGATGTTTATTCTGTAGACTTACTTCATGCATGGTAGTTTTGATGCCTATAAAGTGACTATTGTGAAAATTGTTGCCACGTGGATTTTATTTAACAGTGAGGGAAATCACAAAGGTTATTTGGCATCCATGGAAAAGAGACCATGAGAGGTGGGAAAAGTTCTGACATGCCATCAAAGCTCTGTCTGACTGAGTCCAAAGAGCAAGGTGAGATTGGAAGTTTACGGAGATTGTCGGTGGTTGTTCAAGCCTTCCTGGAATTTAATGTCGGCTGTGATCCTTCAGGGCCTCAGTGAGAAACCATGAGACACTCCATGGGAAAAAGACAAGGCTTTCCATACTCTTAGCCAGTCCAGTCTCACAACTCCCCAGGGGCAGTTCTACCATGAGTTGACATGGCCGTAAAGACTGTGAGTTTGGTTTTGTTTGAGTTTCGGAATGTCGTTCTGGTTCGTGCATGCATGCGTGTCATTTCAGTGGGTTCACCACGTAGAGACTCAACAAACTTAGAGTTTGCATGAAATAACTTCACTCATGCTCTTTACAGAAGAAGCAATGGACCCAGGAGGCCCAAAAGTGATGCATGTAGTCTCTTTCTTGTTTCTCACCCACTACATGTTCCCATTTGGCCCAGAAATGAATATGCTGGGACATAATTGCCCATAATTGAGCTAAGAAAAGCTCTTTACATTGTGGGAGCATGTTTCCGGAACTTCTTCTTATGAAGCTATTACTCATTTTTTTTTTTGCATTAAAAACATACCCTGGACAGAATCAGCAGAGACAGGATAAGACGAAGAAAAATGACACCGTAGTTCTGGAAGAAAACAAAACCCAATTCCAAATGCTGCCCATCAGCTCAAGCCATTCATCTTCTCTGTACTTGTGTGTCATCTTATTTCTTTTCAATCGAAGGTCCACCGGGTGGGGATATACTTTCTGAGTGATCTGGATGGCACCGTGGACTCAATGGCTGTTCTGTGCTTCTCAGCTCTGAGACCTGCAAGGAAACTCAAAGAAAGGGATCCAGGCAAGTGAGGAGAATCGCCACCAGCAGCTTACTGACAAACAGAAGTAGTGGTGGGGCAAGAGAGAGAGAACAAAATAGACTTTTTTGAATTATAAGATGATCAAGATATTTATATATTTCATCTGAAACTATAACTTATTTCAGGAACTAAATTTTATGGCTTTGGGGGAATTCTGGTGAAACCTCTTTAAAACTAACTGGCTATGTATAGTCCATATCAATTCATTAGATTGAGGACAACCTCTATTCTCTTGTCTTTCTTGAAAATGAGCATAATTATGCCCCCCACCTATAGGCTTAGCACTTAGCAGAGTGAGTGTCCATAATTGTTAGCTACTGTGTAATTCACCGCCATTGAGTCAATTATGACTTATCCAACCCTGTAAAACGGAGTAAACTTGCTCCATAGGGGTTTCTGAGACTGCAAATCTTTATGGGAACAGAAGCTTCATCTTTCTCCTAATGAGTGGCTGGTGATTTTGAACCTCCAATCTTACAGTTAGCAGCCCAGGGATGAACTCACAGCATCACTGGAGCTTCCTAGCTACTGCAAAAGCTATTTTAAAAGACTACTTCAATGTCCACAAAAACAGTTAGCAAAGATTTATTTGTTCCTAATATAGTAAAACATTAATGTATAAAAATATAGTATGCCCTTGCATACTATCAAGATATATATGTATATATGTGTATATATATAAATATATAATCATCTTATTGGGGGCTCCTACAGCTCCCATCAGAATCCATACTCCATTCATTGTGTCAAGCACATTTTTACTTTTGTTGTCATTTTCAAATCATTTTCAGCTCATTTTCTCCCTCTTCTCCCCTCCCCCCAACAAGCCCTTGATAATTTATAAATTACTGGGTTTTTTTTTTCATGTCTTATACCAACTGCTGTCTCCTTTCACCTGCTTTTCTGTTTTCTGTCCCCTGGGAGGAGGTTATATGCATATCATTGTGTTCAGATCCCCCCACCCTTTCTTCCCCCATCTTCCTTTCCCCTTCTGGTATTGCTATTCTCATTATTGGTCCTGAGGGGTTTACCTGACCTGTATTCCCTGTGTTGGGAGCTATTGTTGGCATCCACATACATGCTCTGGCCTACTCAGATTTGTAAGGTAGATTGGAGTCGACAGTACAATACTGCACCCTGACTGGGAGCCTCTCCTCCCAAAGATCCTTCTATAAGGGGATTCCAACTGTCTACAGATGGACTTTGGGTCTCCACTCCACAACCCCCCCTTATTCCCATTGACATGACATTTTGTTCTGGGTCTTCCATACCTAATACCTGATCCCATGGACACCTCATGATCTCACAGGCTGGTGTGCTTCTTCCACATTGGCTTGTTGCTTCTCAGAAAATGGCTGTTTGTTTATCTTCAAGCCTTTAAGACCTGAGACCAGTGGTTCTCAACCTTCTTAATGCTGTGACTGTTTGAAACTGTTCCTCATGTTGTGGTGACCCTCAACCATAAAATTATTTTCATTGCTACTTCCTAACTGCAATTTTGCTACTGTTTTGAATTGGGCGACCTCTGTGAAAGGTCTTTCGACCCCCAAAGGGCTCATGACCCACAGGTTGAGAACTGCTGCCCTAGACATTCTATCTTTTGATAGCTGGGATTTATCAAGATATCTATATTAACAATTTTATTTTTATGTTTTAATGTGATTAATACAAGGCAATGTAGAAGGTTCTATATAACTTGAGAGAGGTTCTGAATATACAGTGGCTAAGTATTCAGTTGCTGCCCCAAACCCACCAACCCTTTACTCCATGGGAGAAAGATGTTGGTTGTCATTGGCTTATAAAAAGAACACAACCTTGAAAATATTCTGAGGGCAGTACGACTCTGTGCGCTGAGTTGGAATGGACTCAATATCAAGGTTTTATTTTATTATTTATATTATTGGAAAGAATTCTCAGCAGTACAGTGGTTAGGGTCTCAGCTGGTAAGGAAAATGCTGACAGCTTGAACCCACTCTGCAGCTCCACAGGGCCAAGACTTAATGAGCTGCTCCTGTCTTGAGGACCACCTAGAACTTGGGAAGGGTGGGGGATAGTTCTATTATATCACCATGGGCTGTTCTGAGTAAAAACTGGCACAGGAATACCTAACAACAGTCATAACACAGGGAGCTAATTTCTAAATTGTGGGCCATCATTCTTTCATTTGATTCAAAATACATGGTGTGCACCTCCAACCTATGCCCTGTGAGTGAGGAAGTTCAGTAAACTAGGACGAACTACACAGAGGGGGGAAAGTCATGATGTATATGAACCTAGTAAAATGAAGTTACAAAGAAGAAGCATCTTACTCCAATATTTCTAACAGGAAATCAAGTTTAAACCAAGTAAAGCCTTGACAGGAAAAATAACTTACAGTTTGAAGAATCAACATGAGAAAAGACACAAAAGCATGAAATGCACACTACATTCCAGGAAGCAAAGTAATTGAGCATTGTGAAGGGAGATCTGTATATGTGGCTAAAACTGGAAGTGGAGGGAGCAGTGGGATTCCTGAGCCCCAGCTAAAATGCAGCAATTCTTTACATTTAAAAAATTATTTGATTAGATTTAGACTTTGGAAACTCAGTCTTGTGACTGTATGGAGGGTGAGTTGGCAGGATTAGTCTCTGCAAAGGGAACATAACCTATGCCAGAGAGATGTATACTAATAATTTCAAGTTCATTTGTATTTATATTCAACAAATTTACATTGTGAAACATTGTGAACACATTGACATCTATTTACATTGTGTCTCAATATAAGAGAATCAAAAATCACTATTTCCAATACCAGGGTAAATATCAACAACATACCTGAAAACATCCAGATAATATGTCTGAATGTGGTTGTACACCATTACCTAGGAGTCTGAGAAAATTATTACCTGAGAGTCTCTAACGTCTGTGACGTAGGTGGCAAGGCCATTTATTAAGAGTGAGGTGGGGTATAGTTTGGGATTTTCTTTCAGTGTTTAAAATCTGACTAATCAGAACGGGGAGTTGATTTCCCATGTTGTTGCTGTTAGCTGCTGTAAATTGACATTAACTCATGGAGCCCTTATGTACAATAAAATGAGACATTCTCTGCTGGCTCCCGAAGCATCTTCACAATAAGCAGCTGGTCTGAATTCATGGCTAGTCTATTGGGCCTATTTATTTCCCATGTCCCTGCTGGTCCTCTATTTCACCAAGCATGATGTTCTCATCCAGTGACTGATTTCCTCTGGTGATGTGTCCATATCAAGTGGGTTGGGCAATGCTCTGGTTTTTTTTTTTTATCCCCTCTTTCAGCTTCTTTATTCAATGCCCAACTTTCTTCTTTTTATTAAAATCTTTTTTTTGGGGGGGGGAAGGGACCTTTTACAGCACTTATACCATAGCCTACATCAATTTTATCAAGCATATTTGTACATGTCATCATAATTTCCAAAGCATTTTCCACCTGAGCCCTGGGTATAACCTCCTCTTTTTTTCTCCTCCCTCCCTCACCCTCCCGCCATCAGGAACTCTTCATCAATTATATACTGCTATTATTAGTTTGGAGCTTACACTGTTCATTGTCTCCCTTCACTCACATTTTCTGTTATTCCCTTCAACAAGAGGAGACTATACATCCAACCTTGTGATTGGTTCCCCTCCTCCCTCCTTCCCAACTATCCCCCTCCCCTTATAATATTACTACTTTTGTTCCTGAATTCCATGTGTTGAGAGTTGTTATCTGTACCAATGTGGTTCTCTAGTCTAGTCAGATTTGTAAGGTATAAATGGGTCATGTTTGTGGGGTGAGGGGCAGGGAGGATGAAGCATTCTGGAACTAGAGGAATGATGTGGTTTGTCTGTGCCTATTGCACTTTGATTAAATCATCCCTTTCCTTATAACCCTTCTGGTGGGGGGGGGGAAATTCTATTGTCTACAGATGGGCTTTGGGTCTCCACTCTAAACTCTCTCATTTGCATAAACATAGTTGCTGTTTGCTTTGGATCTTTTGATATTTGACACATAATGCCATTAACATCTCATGATCACACAGGGTGGTGTGCTTCTTCCATGTGGGCTTATTTGCTTCCCATCTAGATGGCTGCTTGTTTAATTTCAGGCCTTTAAGACCCCAGATGTTATAACTTTGAAAGCTGGGCACCATCTACTCTCTTCAGTACATTTGCTTATGCACTCATTTTATCTTAATATCCTAGAGGCAAGGTGAGGATCAAAGAGAACAAAGTGTTCTTGTTTTAAGGGAGGCCTTGAGAAGAGGCCCAAAGTCTGCTATTTTAATACCTATCTTATAAATATATGTACACTGTCTTCTATTCCTTTCACTATAAATTAGTATATTTACATATGTACATGCCCAAACTATACCTCTATAAATAGTTTTAGCCTCTTATTTATTTCCTCTATTTCCTTTCCTCTTTCTCCTATTCTACTGTCATGCCCAACCTCCACTGATTCTCCAGAATTACTCTCAGACACATTGCACTCCATTAAACCCCAGCAGGAATGCTCTGTTTTTATCCATGAAGTTTTCATTGGTTAGTTTTCAGAAGTAGCAAGCTAGGCTTTCCTTCCTAGTCTTTCTTAGTCTGGTAGCTCCACTGAAACATATCCACCATGGGTTACCCTGGGGGCATGTGACTTACCAGTGCCATTGCTCCCAGAATCATAGCAACATGCCTATCATCACAGTACGACAAGCTGACATGTGGCAATTATCACTCATAGTGACATGGCGTTCTCAAGGACTTCATTGCATCAGGGGCATCCTTGGGTTCTCTGAGGACAGAATCAATCCTAACCTGCTTCAGAAAGAGTTCCCCAAATCTGAAGCTGTGGTGGTTGTTATCAGGTTCCGTCAAGTCAGACCATAAAGTATTTACAGGTAAGACAATGAAAATTCAACAAGTCTTTGAAATTTGTTCTTCACCTTAGTGTTAAATTGAAAAATGAAACTGCTGATTTCTGACAGAGTTTTAACATCAAAGCTAGCAATCTCATGTAGTTCAATTAGATACATTTGGAATAATGAATTTAAAGGGACATCCAGGCTTAGTTATGTACCAAACCCAAACCCAAACTCATTGTTGTTCAATTGATTCTGACTCATATAGAACAGGGTAGAACTGTAACTCTTAAAAAATTAGTTTTATTTGCATATAATTCACAAATCATATAATTCAATAGTTAAATCATATTAAAAAGAGTTGTATGATCATCATGACAATTTTAGAACATTTTCTTTGTTCTTACACTCATCCATATTAGCTCCCCATATCTATCTAGCCTCCCCTGCCATACCTCTAAGAAAACATTAGCCCAGTACTGTCTCTATAGATTTATATTTATCTTGGATTTCATGCACTGAAAAACATTTTATACAAAACAAAACTAACAATAATAACAACAAAATAGAGAAACCTCAATGGAAAAGAAAAGAGAAAATATTAAAAACCAGAATCAATTTTAAATTGATCAAAAGGAAATCCAATTATAAGGTATTACAGTTTAACTCAATGCATCCATGATCATTCATTTTCTAAGGCATTCTGCAGGATGGCAAGGCTGGTTGTATTCCTGTCTGTGGTCAGAGGGAATTCACCAGGAGCTTAATCTACATGTATTTCTCCTTCTCTCTCTCTCTCTCTCTCTGACTTTTAAATGAGTCAAAAGTGAGATCAAATGATAAAATGTTACATTTTAACCTAACTAAATCTGTCATAAATGACAGTAAGTTTAAATTTTGGTTCGGTATATAACTCAGCCTGAATTTGCCTTTAAATTTATCTTTTCAAATGTATCTAATTGAACTACATGAGATTGCCAGTTTTGATGTCAAGACTGTCAGAAATCAGCAGTTTCATTTTTCGATTTCATACTGCGGTGAAGAACAAATTCCAAAGGCCTGGAGTAGAAAGCCTCTATCTTAGTCCAACAGAGCTGCTGGTAGGTTCAAACTGCTGACAGTATGGTTAGTAGCCCAGTGCAAAACCACTACATCCCCAGAGCTCATGAGGGCCAGAGGAGCTGCAGATTACACATTGCAAGCCCCCACTCTTTCTATCCCACCCCCCCAACTTTGATTCTATTTGAGACAGTTGCGGATATGCTGCTAACCACGCAACTGGACTAGCTAGGCCAGCCAGAACTAAAGAAACCTCACTGCCATTGAATTGATTCTGCTTCACAGTGACTCCATAGAACAGAGGAGAACTGCTCTTGTGAGTTTTGGGACTGTAACTCTTTATAGGAGTGGACAGTTATTTTGTTTTGTTTTGTTTTCCCCATGAAGCAACTTGTGATTTTGAACAGATGACCTTGCAGGTCACAGCCCACCATGTGACAGCTAGACCACCAGGCCTTCCAGCATTGCCAGATTTTCATGTGGGGCATGGCAGGATGGGGAGTCCAGCTGGAAACGATTGCCAATCTTGCTGGACCTCAGGTGAAAATCAGGAAACTCTTGAATGTACTCCCTGTATTACTGCTACTCCTTTCTGATTGGTATTCAAGAGTAGCTATTGATACATTCCTTGTATGTATCAGATGGAATTTCTCAGTTCTGAAAATTCCCTGGACAGCATTAGGACTAAGTCTTTTCTGCTTTAGATTTCTGTTTGCAGAGATTCATGGAAGCTTCTCAGTTCATGTGTCATATCTCAGGCTCTGAAACCCTCATCTGCCTACTCTTCTACTCCAACAATCCACAAACCTTCCCCTCACTCTCTTCTAAACCTTTCCAAGGAGTTTTTATGAATTCCAACAAACCAGTCACACTTGTTATTGTTGCTGATGGCTCTAACTTAGTGAGCACCCTTAAGTACAACAGAAACAAAATGTTTCCTGGTCATAGGGCATCTTCACAATGCTTGAACCCATCGTTTTAGTTAATATGCCTATGTAGTGCAAATCAATCCAATTCAGAGATATGTAATTTTTGAATGCTATAAAATTTTTTTATTGTGAATTAGGTGAAAATTTAGCTAGCAGATCATCAATCTTACATTCAGCAACTTAAAATCTTTTGCAACTCATTCATTGCCACCGCCTCAGTGAGTCTTCACTTATTCTGCTTTCTCCTTGTGTTTCCTGTCTCACATACTCCTTCTCATGTCCTCTGAGCTTTGTTGCTCTGTTTATCTAAATGGTGAATTATTTTACCACAGGGGTGAGTTCAGTTTCCAACATGAAGAGTGACTAAGTATCATTGGCTTGGGTGTTTCTCCTCTCTTTGTGTGACCAAAGCCTGGTCTCTTTCATGATTGTGAGTTTTGCTCCATACCCATCCCCAATCTATTCAAAACCTTTGAAATGGCAGCCTTTAAAGAGTATTTGATAGTGGCAGCCAGGCACTGTCTCATGCTCCCGGCCTCGGGGTTTTGGAGGCTGCTGCTAGGTTTGGTCCATTAGTCAATTGGACTAGTTGGTTACACATTCCTTTTGATTTGCACCACTCTTTTTTTCCCAAACAAGGTGAGACCAGTGTTGCTCTTCAGATGATTGTTCATGAGTTTTTAAGACTGCACTCACTCCTGGGTAGCCTTGGTGACACTGTGGGTTGACACATTGGCTTGTTAAATGAAAGGCCGCCACTTTAAACTTACTTCAAACTCTTTGAGAGAAAGATGCGATTCTCTGCTCCCATAAAGATGGCAACCTTAGATAGGGTCACTATGAATTGGAATTGACTCTACAGGGTTGACTTAGGTAGTTCTAAGCAACTGTACTTTGGCCATAAGTTCAAGTTACATTAACCAATCCAACTTTATTAAAAGTTATGGCACTTGAGGTGTACTTTTGTGTCTGACTCAGAACTTATAAGGCAAAGATTAGGACTGGTATTTCAGTAAATCTAACCAAGTCCATCTATCCAAGATACATTTTTTCTCTCATCTTCTATATGAAAAGTGGGACTTTGGATTTCTATTGGAGCTTAATCAGAGCAGTAGATTTATGGAAAACTACACTTTTTACTGGGAGCCCTAAATCCATTTTCAGGCTCCACATAGATTGAGCCTCCATTGAGTTCTTTCTGACCACTGACCAGCAATGTAAAAAAACTGCCCTCTATCAGAGTTTGTTTGTTTTAACTCACTTGTTCAGCCCAGAGAGGAGCCTGTGCATGCCCTGGATGGAACTGGGGTACTATGGTCAATAGTTAAGAGTCATGCTCTGACCAAGATAGTTGGAGGATCTCAGAACCAATGCTGTAGCTTTTCTAATTGGCAGGAGTGTTTATGTCCCAATCACATTTTCTTTACCACTTTCATGGTCCCATCACAACTGGGATGCATAGATAAGTCACAAATCATTGTCTTTTTGACAGTTTCCTTTGTTTTCCATGCCCTGTTTAAGTGGCTGAGAGACTATGAAGCTCTTAGATGTCATTATGACCTCATGTTGATTGTCTCCTTTGTCAAGCTTATTTATTTTGTTTTTGTCCTGTTTAAGACTTAATAAGTGGGTCTCTGTAAAATATACTTGAATTTTGGGTCTCTTTCCCCCCAGAATTGACTTTATTTTTCTTCTTGTTCTGCTTAGAATTCATGGTAAAACATTATACTTGTTTTCTTGACAGTACTTTCACGCTTTGCATTAGTAATGTAATTTTTTGAAATGTTAAATTTGTTTCTCCCGAGCTAATAAAAATTTAAATCTAGGAATTCCACTTCTTTTTCACTTGATAAATAAAGCAGAAAAATATCATCAGGGACCCACACAGGAGCAGAAAGATAACTTTCTGAGTCTTGTATTTTTGGATAATATTCCCTAACTTCACACCATCTATTAATGATGGGTGGTTTCAAAATTTCCTGAAGTATTGCCTTTCACTTAAACACCAAGCACTTCAGCCAAGCCTGTATTCTTCTTTCCCAATGTCTTCTCTATTTTCAAAATAGTTTGTGGTAAAATTAGATATCTCCTTTCAGAATGATGAGAAAAGTAGGAATAGAACATAGCCTAAATTTCTTTAAGGCCCAAAGGCCTTAAAGTTTAGAGTTCCTACAGCTCTATGTGGTTGAAAATTTGACTTGTTGCAAACTGTTGCCAAGGTGTATGAAAGTGTTCACATGAAAAACTCAATGGCTTTCAGTATTCTATAGAGGTTCCAGAGGATGGATGTGCTACATTTTGACCAAAGATTTTTTGCTACTGTAATCACAAGGTCAATATAACTAAAATGGATTCCTTTTTCTATTAGTAATATATTAAATATGTAGGGCTGGCCACTGAGGAGAAACTCTGTCTTTTGTAAGGAACCAGGATTCCTTTAGACACTATGGTAATTGTATACGCTGCTGTCAATTTGAGAGGATTAAGAGTAAAGGAGTTGAGTGTAGCCTGTTATTGAGGTTCACAGATTGAGGCCTAAGGAGATAAATAGCTTGCTGGAGGCAGGACACATGTAGCTATGCTAGTGCCCTGAGCTAGGAGGAGCTATGTAGAGATCTCTGTGAGAGATGAGATGCTTACACTACCACTGTGATCCACTAGCCTGTCATTTTCCTCCATTCAGCATCCATTGATGTGGTTTTTTGAGTCTGGAGAAGACTTTATAGATTACTATTGGAAATATGGGCTACTAATGGACTTATGGACTTGATCTGGACCGGGTTAAGATGTTTTCTCAATATTCAATTGCTCTGTATATAAAGCTCTTATACACATACGAGTGTCTCTTTCTGGATTTATTTCTCTAGTCTATCCAGACAAACACAGGCACAATGTTGCACACAGCTTTGTTACGGTGGAGAATGTGTCAAATGGAAGATCAGACATTCACAATCGTTTGTCTTTCTTGGTTTCAGCTTCATTCTTTAGGAGGTCCTGACACAGACGTCATATAACTAGAATGTTAACTGTTTATCAGAAATTATGCTTTTTCTTTCTTTCCCATTAGTGCGGCATTAAATCACAAATTCTGAGCATCACATTTGCTGAAGGCTAGGGTTTGTAGTGGGTGCCCTAGAGACACTTAAAGTCTCCACATAGTTTATGCCTCCATTGAATAATTGTATTATTATTTTACCATTCTCAGCAACATGAAAAGATTTGTTCTCAAGCAGAGTGTGTTTCTGAGTGGATTACTGTGGCTCCCCTTGCCAACTCTTTTGGAGTTGGGTATGGCCAGGTGCTCTGATTCTAAATAACAAAGCGAGTCATTATCGTGCAACTTCTGTGGCATGCCTTCAAAATAGGTATGTTCACTCCATTTTTTTTCCTCTTTTCACTGGCTGAATGCAACTGAAGTGAAGCCTAGGGAGAGGTAGGGTCATCCAAGAGGTACTCTGAGAGTCTGTGGAGAGGAGAGACCCTCCCAAATGGGAGCACCTGCTTGGATTCTTCCAGGAGCCTGAAAATAAATGACTATGATGCTCGTCTTTGGCACATGGCTAGTCCCTGGAGAAGAGCATCATGTGAGACAAAGGAGAGGGGCGGCAAAGATGAGGAAGACCCTCAGCCCGACGGGGTGACGTCATGGCTGCAGCAACGGGGTTGAAGGCGAGAGCATTTGCAAGGATGGTCCGGGACTGGGTGATGTGCTGCTCTGTTGCGCGCATAGCATCCCTGGGGGTTGAAATGGACTTGGTGGTACCTCACAACGGCTTAACAACTTTGTCCTTGCTTCTTTTGGTTTCTGTGCCCTAGCTTACCCTGGGTCATTCGATGTGATCATCCCTAGATTCACTTCACTCATGAAAGCTGTGACATCTTTTGCATTCACTTGAGAATATAAGATGAAAACAGCAAACAAACCACCCATCCATCTCTGTAACAGACGATGTGGTTCTTAAATTTCAGTGCTGCTCTTTCATGCACAGCCCGGGTGCTGCTCTGGGTTTGGTGTTGAGCTGCTGACTGCATGGTTGGTGATTCAAATCTCTCAATTGCTCCTTGAGAAAGATATGAGGTTGTCTGCTGCTATAAAGATTTACCATCTTGGAAATCTTATTGGCAATTGAGTCAGAATTGATGTGATAGCAGTGAGTTTATTCACAGAATATGTGCTGTACCATTTATTTTGCATAACGACTGCTCATTTTAACAGCTCAGATATCACTATCGACATGATAGTCTTCTATTAATGTTTGTTTAACTGTCATGGTTGTTGACCCCGTTTAGGTTTTGACAAACCAGTTCTAGAAGGTAAGGAGTTGTATAATGGAGGTACTTAGTTTCTTTGATAGATTTGGCCTCCTTAGCGGAAACTGGAGTCAATGAAAAACCTGATATTTGTTAATTATCTAATAATCATCTATTCTTGATATTTAATCTGATAAATTTTGAGGGGTGGTGGGTGCAAGGGGATAGAGAACTGCCTAACTCAAATCAAGGTGGTCTCTATGCAACACTGTAGACACAAGAAGACTTTAGAGCATTTGGTTTAGAAAGCTAATGAATGTACGGCTCACCAAAATTAATCTGCAGTCTCTGATAGTTTGATAGTGTTTCCTACTCATGCTAGCCCTAGCACACACCTGTTGTTCGGTGCCACGGAGTTGAGAGTCTGCCCAGGCTTGCACCATCCTCACATTTGTTGTCTTTGGGCCCGCCGTCACAGCCAGGGTGTCAATCCAGCTCACTGGGGGCCTTTCTCTTTTTTTGTTGACCATCTGTTACCAAGCATGATGTCCTTTCTCTGGAATGCTTTCTTCTGCTAACATGTCCAAAGTGCATGATATGAACAAAATGCTCCTTGCTTCTAAGGAGCATTCTGGTTGTATTTTCTCAAAGACAGATGTGTCTCTCCTTCTGGAAGTCCATTAGACTTTCAAATTTTTTTTTGCAAACACCCTTATATAAATGCATCAGCTCTCCCTTCTATATTGTCTAGTTTTCACATGCATATGAGGCAACTAAAAATGCCATGACTTAGATCTGGTGTATTTTGGTACACTGAGGAGGGCATTTTGATTGTGGCTGGCTTTGCATCTGAAGAAACTGAGGTGTACAGAAATGAAATGGTGCGCATAAAGAACTGAGGTTATAATGTAGGTGGCCTCAGTGGGATCTGTTGTCTTCGCATCATGCAATAGAGTGATTCGAGGACTCGACATCTGCTGTTCACATTTATGTCCTCCGGGATCGCTTTCTCTAAAACAGGGGCACTGCGTGAACAGATTGCCAATGCCTCCCATTTATTTGTTATTTACATTCTGCTCTACTTTCATATAAAAGAGGGCCTAGGTTTTTATATTCCTGAGGGTCTAAGGTTTTTCTCTTCTGTTAATTCCACTTACAATGTGGGAAAAGACTCAAATTTTATTTACAGAAGATTCCTCTGTTCTCTTTTCTTCACTCAACATTGATTCCATGCCCTTAAACACATTATATTTGAAGCTGTGATTTTTGCCCCCTGGAAGAAAGCCAGGAATGAAGTTAATCTCAGCCCATTACACTACTAATGCTTATCTTCACCTCAGGAGGTTTTCCAAAGTACTTAGAAGTCATTATCCCTCATAGGACCTAGCACTTTACTGATTTTCCATGTTGTTTAAAAATGGAGTGACTGTATGATTTATTATCGTTCTTTGAGTGGAAAATGAGACTCTATTAATAAGTATTCTAGGACAACTGGCATTAACTGAGATCATCCCAACCAAATGGACATACAAGTTCACGCTAGTTAAAAGGCATCCCTGTAGGGGGAGGCAGAACCTCTCTGTGCATGAAATCTAATACAAGGGGGCTTCAGAAAGTTCATGGAAAAATTCCATTACCTTAACAAATCTTTTTATTGTCAATTAGATAAGAGTTTATAGGACTTTTCTTATTCCATTTTTTTTCTCATGACCTTTTTGAAGTCTTCTCCTATTGCTTTAGACTTTAGATCAGTTATTGTTTCTCATTACTCTTACCAAAACCTATATGAACACCATTTGTATGTAGTTTATAAATATCAATATTCTTCATTGGACTCTTTGTTGCATAAGGCAAGTTCTAGCACCTCAGTGCCCAATGCATGTTTGCTAGGTGGAGGCATGGGTAAACATGCATGCCTACTCCTTGGGGACACTGAATTGATGACCTAAGAACATTCCAAAGTAAGAAAGTTCTGTTGTTTTGTTTTTTCCCTGTGTCATTTTAGTAGAGTTCAGATCTTCTAAACACATCTTCCTATTTTTTGGTGTCTGGTGTACATATCATTATTTTTCTCATTATAATAGCACATTAATAGATTTTGTTTTTGGAAATAGTGATGTATCAAAATTAACCAACAAAAAACTGAAACTTGCTGGCATGGGGTTGAATCTGACTCATTGTGACATTAATAAAAGCCCCAAACCAAACTCAGAGCTATCCAGTTGATTCCAGCTCATGTTGTTTTTATTGTCAAGAGCCCCAGAGTCAGCCCCAACTCAAAGCTACCCTGTGTATAACAGAATGAAACGCCACTTGCTTCCATGCCATCCTCACTATTTTAACTCTTGGAGACCCTATCCAAGAATAGTCATGGTAGTGTGGTGGACAACGCTTTTGGCTGCTAACTGCAAGGTCAGTGGTTCAAAACCATCATCAACTCTAAGGGTAAAAGATGAGATTTTTCTACTACCATAAAGATTGATAGTTGGAGCCTGGATAGCTCAGTTGGTAGAGCATCAGACTTTTAATCTGAGGGTCAGGGTTCAAGATTGATAGTCTCAGAAACCCACAGGACCATGTCTACTCAACCATATAAGGTTATTATGAGTAACTTGGTATTAGTGAATGGAAAAGCTTTATCGAAGTGTTGCTCGTTATGGTAACACTCAGCTGTGACCCAAAGGATTGTGAGTTTGAACCCCCTAATCCAGGAGTCCTCAAAATTTTTATACAGTGGGCCAATTCACTGTCCCTCAGATCGTTGGAGAGCCAGAATATAGTTAAAAACAAAACAAAACTATGGACAAATTCACTATGGGCCCAGGATGAGTCAGTTGTTTTGCCATAGCAAAAACACCAGGCATTTGGATAAATGTCCTCAGCTGGCTGCATGTGGCTTGCAGGCCATGGTTTGAGGACACCTGCCCTACTTCCTCAACAAAGACCTGATGATATAACCCTATTAACCAATTATATATATATATATATATATATATATATATATATATAAAACACCCTATTAACCTATTAACCTATTACAGCCCAGAAAGCCCTATGGGTGGGTTCTATCTACTCTGTTCTACAGGATTGGGATCCCTGTCACCTGGAGCCTGCTCCTAACCCTAAAACAAGACCAAAAACCTACTGCCACCAAGTGGATTTTGACTCATAGGGAGTTTGAGGCTGGACATCTTTACAGGAGCAGATAACCTCCTCTTTCTTCCCCAGAGAAACTGGTGAGCTTGAACTGCTCATCATGTGGTTAGCAATCCAACACTTAACGAATAGACCCACCAGGCCCTTTGGAATCTGCTCAATGGCCCCTGAATAAAACAACAACAACATAAAGAGTGCCACAAATGGTGTCAGGCCCAAGAGTGTGTTTCCGGCTGACTCCTCCTTGAGGCCCACAGGGCACGTGATCAGCAACTACATTCTGCCAGGTTGCTAAAATGGTCAGGTTTCAGAGGACTAACTCATGCAAAAGCCAGAAGGCACTGATTACAGAATTCGATCTCCGGTTCCAATATTTATAGAAAAAATCCTATGACGCACAGCAGAATTGTACAGTTGGTCCACACAATAGCTCCCCTGGATAAAAGTAAACTCAGGTCAAAACACTCTTGAGGAATATAGAATTCAGATGGTAGCCTTACTGTAATGCTGTTGGAATGAAGCTTGGAGAGTCAAGTGTGCTCCTTGCTTCTAGGAACGTAAATAATGTCAAGCACTTGAAGAAGCACCTTCCAGAACTACATCTGCTCTTTGGAGATTGCTTACTCCTAGAATGTACTTACACACAGGTGTTTATGATTTTCATAACAAATATGACTGTCGTAATATAAGCATGTACAATAAAGCATGAGCAGAAATTTTTTTCTTACTTTGATTGGGGACTCGTACATCTCTTCTCACAATCCATACATTCATCTAGCGTGTCAAGCACATTTTCACATATGTCCCCATTATCGTTTTCAAAGCCTTCTCTTCCCACTTGAGCCCCTGAAATCAGCTACCCATTTCTTCCCCGTCACTCCCTTGCCTGTCTTTCCTCAGGAACCCTTGATAAGATAAAGATTATTATTTTCATATCTTACATCGTTCTCCATCACCTCTCACCCACTTTTCTATTATTTGTCTTCCTGGGAGGGGGTTTTAGATTGATCCTTGTGATCAATTCACCCCAACTCCCCCCAGCATCCCCTAATCCTCTAGGTATCTCTACTCTCATTGTTGACCCTGAGGGGTTATCTATCCTGGATTCCCTGTGTTGTGGGCTCTTATCTGTGGCAGTGTGCATGTTCTAATCCCATTTGTAAGGTAGAATTGAGGTCATGATAGTGGGGGGAAGGAAATACCAAAGAGTCAGGAAAGTTGTATCTTTCATCGGTGCTATACTGCACCCGGACTGGCTCATTTCTTCTCTGTGACCCCTTTTGTGAGGTGATGTCCAATTTTCTGCAGATGGGCATTGGATTGCTACTCCATGTCCTCCCTCCATTCACATTAGATATGATTTTGTTCTGGGTTTTATATCCCTCATACCTGCCTCTATCAAAACCTCATGATCACACAGACTGGTGTGCTTCTTCCATGTAGATTTATTGCTTTTCAGCTAGATGACCACTTCTTTGTTTTCAGGAATTTAAGACTCCAGACACTCTATCTTTTGATATATAGGCACCACCAGTTTTCTTCACATATGCTTATATACCTATTTTGTCTTCAGCAAGCATAAGTAGATTTTTAAGAAACATTTTATCATGAAGTGAATGAAGGTTTATAGAGGAGATCATCAGATTTACATTCAACAATTTCTACACATTTTGCTTTTTATGATACTTTGCAATCTACTCAATGAAGCATCATTTATTCCACCTCCCTCAATGCCTTTCTCTTTTATTCTTCCTCCTCTTCAGTGTTGTTGTTGTTGATGATAGATATTGTTGAATCAGTTCATAGTACAGCAAACTAAAACACTGGCTAGGCCTGTGCCACCCTTACAATCATGGTATGTCTGAGCCCAGTCTTGCAGCCCTTGGGTCATCCAACATCTTGATGCTCTTCTGCTTACTATTCCCCTCAGAGACCTATGTATTATTGGTTGGCCGAAAATAGATGCACAGGGGTGTGAGATAAGAATAGATGTTTTTTATGGTGAAAAGAAAATCAAGGAAAAGATATTTACATAGACACACGTCTGTAAGATGATATGTTCTTGACAGAGAAGGGTATTAAATTTGAGTCTGAGCTTTCCAGGGGCTAATACAGAGAAGAGCATTGATCAATTCTTCCTTCCTAGTCACTCTTGGGAGCCCTGGTAGTGTTGTTGGATAAATACTGTACTGCTGTTCTAACCTACCTGCCACTTAACAGAAGAAAGATGAGCTATCCACTCCTGTGAGGAATTCCAGTTTTGCTACTGGGCTGCTGTACGTGGGAACTGACTCAATGGTGGAGAGCTGGTTTACCTCTCTTTTTTTTGATCTGTCACAGTTGCCATGTTTAGCAGGTATTCAGACTTCAGAGATTGCATCATAAACAATGCAGAGTCTTCAAGTACAGGTCTATATGTCATTTCCCAAGGCAGGTATGTCTACCTGGATCCTCCCTCGCTTCAGTTCACAGGGTGTTTGTTTCTTAGACAGAATCCCAAACTCAGTAAGGTGTGTCTCTGTGAAAAACTGTAAGTCCTTGTGTACTGATTCCAGTAAATTATTTAATCATAATTATAGAGAGATGGTGGGTGTTATTTAGGATTGGATATGACCAGATAATGTTCATAATAATTAAGTCATAGATTTTTAAAAGTGATTTTTCCCTCTGCCATGCACACTTATATTATCTCCTACAAAAATGAAAGCAATGCCTTCACTCCTCTTTTTGTTGTCCCGATAGAGTGACATTACCTCCATGATTAGCCAGTTCATTAAATTCATGTTCACATGTTATATGAACCAGAATAAATTGCTATCTTGCTAAGTAGCGATTCTCAATGTAGACACCCTTTTTTCTCCACCATTTTCCAGCCCCTGGACTAACTGCTGCCTTGTTGGGCACTGGTCCCATTCCTCAAGTGTATTAGGGTGAAAAGTAGTCTTCTCAATTCCAAGGAGAACATTATGATAGTATAACCAGAAATTTAGAGAAATAAATCATTTTAATTTGAACCATTGGCTGTTTTAGTGACTTTATTGTAATATTATTTGTTTTTTGTGATCTATGTTTTAAAAAAGAATTAGCTTGAAGCTATATTTTAAGATACTAGGTTTTATAGCCAGGTCCACTAAACGAAGGAAAAGTCTACAGTGTAAAAATATTTAGAATCACAATGACAAGTTTATAGAAGGTAACATACTTGGTAAATTCTTTAGCCTAGGATGAATTAGGCATCCAAGAATGATCTCATCCCTCTAGAGATCATCAATATTTAAAAATTAGATTGATAGATGCTTCAAGAATTTGGACCAGAAATATATAGAAGAAATTATACTGGAATTATAGAAAAATCAGAAAGAAATGATTTTGTAAAATATTCACAAGTTAAAAAAGGAAAGAGAATGCTCCTCTCCCTGTTCACTCAAGTGTTAGGCCATATTTATGAGGATTTTTTTGAGGAGCAAAATGTTGTCCTTGGGAGTCAACTTCTTGAAGTTGTGTTACATGCCTTTCTGTTTCTGATTAACCTATAGGGACATCAAGTACAATAAGTTTTTGTTTGGGGGAGAGTTTGGGGGGAGGGGGTTACAGTATTCATGATGGGAGGCAAGGGTAAAGGAGCCCAGTAAGAAAAAGAATGGAAACTGATTGTGGTAGCAATTGTACAATACTTCATGATGTGATTGAACTATGGAATGATATGATACATGTATTAACTCCCAATTGATAATACATTAATATAAACTTTAATGAATAATTTTTTGAAATGTAAATGACTTTTATTTATCAAGATAGTCAAGACCCAGAGAGTTTTTTTTCTGTCTAAAAACACATCAACAAACCAAATATGGTTAATGTCCTATTGTAGCAGATTATTATGTTAAAGTTTATAAAGAGTAGGGTTATAATTAAAATCTCTGAATCACCTTATTTAGGGACTTAGGAGTTTGTGTGTGTGTGTGTGTGAGTGAGAGAGGAGAGAGAGAGAGAGAGAGAGAGAGAGAGAGAGCTTGCATGCATGTGGTGGGGAGAAATTGGTGGGGTTTCGCTAGTCCTAGAGTCCTTGATTTTCAAATTCTTCAAAAGCTATGGAAGTATTTAAATAGCCATAACATTGAGAGGATGAGATAAGAATGAGGCAAATATAATTAAAACAGAGACTCAACTTACTAATTAAAACTCAAACTCAGTGCCATTGAGTCAATGCTGGCACATAGCTCCCCCTGCAGGTTTCCAAGACTGAAATTGCTTTTACTGTTTACAGGAGTCGAAAGCCCAGTTCTCTCCTATGGAGCTGTTGGTGGTTTCAAACTGCTGACCGTGTGGCTTACAGCCTCACTATTAAACCACCAGGACTTGGGCTGAGAAAATAAAACTCAACAGGAAATCCTGGGTTAACACTTTCATTAGAAGTCAGTAGAAGACATGCATCTGTGAAATTCCGTTACAGAATTATCATGATTCCGAGCAGAGCTGTAGTGAGTAGTTGATGACCACAAATTGGCCCTGGGTTAGGATTTTTCATAGCTCTGAAAGCTTCAGTCTATGACAATGTACAGTGACTCTTATTCACATTGGGATTTGAATGCACCCTTGTGGCATCTGGGTAGATATTGAGAACATTAAGACAAAGAAAATATTTGAATTAATATGTGTACAGAATCACAGTCGAAGTCATTTAGAAATCAACTGAAAATATCTACAGTACTTATTTTTATTGACTTTATGTACCATCTACTAGGACTCATGTTTTCAGAACCTTTTCTTGAAAGCAGTTAGTAACTATGGTTAGCTATTTCACATATGCAGCATTTGGCTTTGCCAATGAAACTAGAAACTTTGATACCATAGAAACTGAACCCAGACATAGAGTAAAAGCCACTAAATGCATCACTTCTCCAGGCAAGGCCCATGCACTCTGGCAACCCAGGGGTGCATATAGCAGCCAACTGAAAAGGAGGGGGAAAGGGAAAAAAAAGAAAAGAGGACCTGACTAATGGGGGAACAGGACACTAACCCACCCACAAGGAGGGCATTATTTACATCTCCATAGAAAAGTGAGAGCAGGACCACACCTTAACCTGGTATTTCACTCCTTGAAGGCAATATACTGGCCTGAAAAAGCGAACTAACAGAAATCTGCAGGGCCCGCCCCAATTTCAGCTACATTGACCCAGAGCCCAAACACTGTATCTTGTGATAGCTGGGCACTATCAACTTTCTTCACCACATTTACTTATGCACCCATTTTGTCTTCAATGATCATGTCAGGAAGATGAGCATCACGGAGGTTGGCACTGCAGAGAACAGCACTGAAGATACAGCCTGGGAAGGATGGCAGGTCTGCACAGACCACATGAAACCAACTAAAAAGGAAAGACAGAGAAAGTGGACTGCATCTGACCCACCAAACCCCGAGGATGATGCGCCTCCTCTGAGCAGCCAAGGCACAATGGGACCAAGGTTGAGGGTTGGGGAAAGCAGGAGAGAAGGGGAGGTGAGGGAAAGGGAGGTGGGAGCCAACAAATCCTGGGATAAGGGAACAGCAAGAAGATCTAAAAATGATGTCAAGGAGAGTGTAGAATGCCTTCTGATGTCTGATCAAGTGCAATATAGCTGAGAGGAATTACTGATTGCTGAATGAAGGTGGAACATGATAGTGAGAGAGGAGAAAAGTAAAAAGAAATAAAGGGAAGAACTAGGAGGCCAAAGACATCAATAGAGGTATAAATATAGGCATGTGTATATGTAAATATATTAGTATATAACAACACAGATATAGGTCTGTGTACATATATTTATAGGCTAAATATCAAGGTAGCCGATGGACATTGGGCTCACCTCCTCCCTCAATGTAAGAACACTTTGTTCTATTAACCTGGAATTCTGTGATTCTCATCTTCTTGACATGATATTCTCCCAAGCATGCTGCTCTTCTCCAGGGACTGGTCTCTCCTGATAACATAGCCAAAGTACAAGAGACAAAGTCTTGCTATCCTTGCCTGTAAGGAGCATGCTCATTATACTTGGTAGGAGGAGCTAGAATTATAATTGATAATATAGGGGTAGGCGTGATTTGGGCAAAGGATAGTGAGTGACGGAGTTGAGTGAGAATTCTGGAACCAGGCAGTACTACCTTTTGTTGTTCAGGCCACCATGCACTGGAACAGACTTGATGGCACCAAACAACGAACACGACAAGCAGCATATCAGGTTTCTTAACTGTGGGAGATATGTAATCGATTGAGGTTTAAGAGTGTATGGGGTGGAGTCTAGTCTATTGATCAGATCAGAGCCAATGAGGCTTCTGTGTGGGCAGGGCCTTCTCCGGAGATTTCTAGGAATTCTGAGCCTTCCTCCTTTGAGGCAGAAGGCACCTCCCTCTCTCTGCTTACTCCCTGGGAGACATTGCTGCTGACACGACACCTAGGATTACCCTCGTGGCCAGAGCCAGGTAAGTCACCTGGATGGCTGCAACCAGACCTGAAGCCAGAGAGGCCACAGAGAAACTCTTGCCAGCGCTGAGATGCTTATAATGTGACTAGATCCAAAGAATTTCCACCCACTGGCTTGGGATTGTTCTGAATTTGGCATCATTGCATGTGTTTTGTGAGTGTGAAGAGGATTTTATGTATTGGTATCGGACTTATGACCTAGGATTGGACTGGGTTGAGATGCTTCTTTAATGTACAGCTGCTCTTGTATATGAAACTCTTTCTTATATACATATGCATGTCTATGGAGCTGTTTCTCTAGTCTGCCCAGACTAACACACTAACCAAGGCTCCTTTTCCAGTTCATAAAGTGAAGGGCTTTCCCTCCTTAGCTCTTCAGGTCTTCTCTCTTGACGAGCGAGAACTAGAGGGGGAGACAGAAGAAAATGGAAAAGGTAAAATATAAATTTGCTAATTGACTTTTCCAAGTCAAAACTTTTCTGTGCAGCCATAAAGACCTATATTTCCTTCAAGCTTATAGAACGAATAAGTTGATGTAAGTGCAAGCATGTCTTACCTTGGGCCAGTCAGCAATGTTTGGGTATGAAAACAAGAATATACTCATGAATGGCTAGCAAAGTGTTAAAGAAACACTCCCCCAATCCACTGCCGTTCGGTCAATACCAACTCATAGCTACCATCCATAGGACCAACTAGAGCTACTACGAAGGTTTTCTGAGTCTGTAAAGCTTTACAGGAGCAACAATCTCTCTTTCTCCCTTGGAGAGGCTGCTGGGTTTGAATTACCAGCCTTAGAGTTAGCAGTTGAGTCCATAGCTTCACCAGGGCTCTTTCGTGTTAAAGAGGAAGAAAATAGTCCCACCCTGTGTGTAAACTATGTGTAAGGTAGAAACCTGTGAAATATGAAAATAGGAATAAGTACATGCATGCATACATAACTTAAAATATTTTATTGGGAGATTTTACAGCTACTATAATACCAATTGTATCAAGAATATTTGCACACACGTTGCCATCATTTTCTAGACATTTGCTTTCTATTTGAGCTTTTGGTATCAACTCCTCCTTTTTCTCTTCCTCATCCCTCCTCCTACTCTCATGACCCCTTGATAAATTATTATTGTTTTCATATCTTATACCAAATGTTGCCTCCCTTCACCCATATGGCCATTCTTCATCCCCCTGGGGTGGGGTGGGGATTATGCAATGTTCATTGAGATCAGTTCCTCCTTGTTCCCCTCTGCTTCCCACCTTCACCCTCCTGATATCACTATTTTAATTTCTATTCCAGAGGATTGTATCTGACCTGGATTCTGTGTGTCATGAGCTCTTATCCTTCCAGTGTACATGATCTGGTCTAGTTAGGATTGAAAGGCAGGACCGGGGTTATGATAGTGGAGGGAGAGGAAACCTCAAATAACCAGTGCGTGTTTCATCCAATGCTGTACTGCACATTGGTTGACTCATCCCTTCCTTGTGACCCTTCTATGAGGGATGTCCTATTGTTCACAGATGGATTTTGGGTCTCTGTTCTGATCTCCCACATTCATAGATTTTAAATGATATCTTCTCATTAAAATTGAAGCCAGTGCTTTGAGTCTATAGTTTTTGAAGCCTCTCTCACACCACACTATTAATTCTAGTATTTCTGAAGGACTTGCCAGTGACCCCCTGTCACGGTCACTGATTCTGACTCCTAGTGACCCTTTAGGGCAGAGTAGAAATGCCTCTTGGGATTCCAAGATGACATATTTACTGGAGTGGAAAGTTTCCCCTTCCACCCATATAGTGATTTCTGCATTTGAATGGTTGACAAAGCAATTAGAAGCTCAGGCATAACTCACAATTCCACCATAAAGGTAAAGTTCAAAAATGGCACTGAAGCCAAGATGTGTTTAAAAAACTCAAAATAATACCTGCTATGTAGTAAGTCGGCCTAACCAAGACTTTCATATAGGTACAACAATCGAAAAGCAAAACTCCCTGCCACTGAGCCTATCCCAACTCACAGCAAGTCTGCAGAGAGCTTCCAAAGCTGCGAAGCTTGATGCGAGCGGATCTCCCCAGTGGAGTGGCTGGTGTGTGAGAACCACCCTCCTTTCAGTTAGCCACTCAAAGGCTAGCCCACAATGATGCCAGGGCCCTATTGCAGAAGACCAAACCAACTAGATATTTTATCTCAAGAATCTTAGGCAAGCATTACTTTAAATACAAAAGAAAAATGAAAAAGTTATTTCACCCTCATTGCATTTTAGTGATTCATCTACTACTGACATCACTCCTGACCCCCAGGAGAGTAGTCTAGCTTTCATGCCTCACAGTGCCATAGTAAGTCCTCGATATGTGAATAGTTTATGTGAATAAGGAAAAATGTGCTGATTGTTTAAGTGGTGATCTTTAAAATGAAGTAAAAAGGCACTGGATAATAACAGCTTGTGTGACATTTAAGGACTGATCATGAGAAAAAAGGCACATAATTTTATACCTTGAGAATCAAAATGACTATGGGTTTCGTTAGGGAGGCTAACAGGCTACAAGTCAGGATTAGAAATGCTCAGGATACAAGGCTGTTTGCTTGGAGCATTCCTTCTCATCGATGGCACATGCAGGAACTTCTCTGGTCCTCAGCCCTGCAGTCACACCGCTTCTTAGTCTAACTATTCTAAAACTCCTTTGGCCCTGATAAATGTCCAAGCAGAGCCCCATTTTTCAGGACAGCCTTCTGCCGGAAGGCATCCAGTGCTAGCGCGTCTTTGGGCCGGAAGCCCGTGGCTCTGTCTCATGCTCTTGTTACCCTGTCTTGGTTGCTGATCCCTTCCTGCAGGAATCTCAGGCGCCCTCTGCTCGTGGCTCTTCTTTCTTGGTGGCCGTGGGATTCTCCATGTCTGCTTCTGAGATGGCTCCTTTTATACCGTGGGAATGGCGACGCTGATGAATTGCCCCATTAGACTCCCATGCACCCTATTTGCCTACTTCCCCCTAGTCAGTCAGTGAGAGTCACAAACTGTACCAGGTAATTCCACTATCTGCATTCCATAGACCAGATTCAAGAGAAGACTCACCAATAAATATCTTGCCTCATAAGTTTGTATGTATTGAGTATAGATTTACAATTTCATGGAACCCCCAAGAAAATTATAATGACCATACTTTAAAAAGTTTGCACTTTCATCATTTGCTACGCCTGTTCTTGGTACAGCGATGGGTTGCCTTTTGCTGTGGTGCTGGAGGCCGTATCATTGACATTTCAAGCACCATCAGGAGCACCCCTGGCGGGACATGTTTCAGTAAACTTTTGCACTAGCACTCTCTAGGAAGAAAGTCCTGGCCATTTACCTAAGAAAGCTAGTGAGTGAAAACCCTGTGAATCAGAACAGAATATTGTCTGAACCTTCTGCTTTGGATATGTCATGGTGAGGAATCAGTCTCTAGGGGAGAACATCATGTCCGGTAAAGGCGAGGTCCCCTGATGGTGGGGAGTACCTATGAGGTGGATTGGCATTGTAGCGATGAGGGTGCACTTGAACATCTGATGATGAGGAGGTTGACACAGGACCAGGCAATGTCCATTCTTTGTGCATAACTGCACCCTGAGTCAATGGCTGCTAACCACAACGAATAGTTATCTCAATCCTATGTTTATTGCAATTGCACACACACACACACACACACACACGCACGAAAATGCCAGAAAAGTCTCAGGAAGAAAACATCTTGAAAATTTAAGAATGATTCATTTATAATAAGTCCATGATTACATTTATCTCTCAAATAATGTTTTCCACCTAAAACAGAAACAAGAAGCAATGCTTTATGTCTATAGGCTAAGCAATAGCTTCTTTTTCATTGAAGTAGCCAAGAGTACCCCACATTGAAGGGCCTCGTGCCCGTGCTCTGTTTGGGGGAGTCGGCGTGGCTAGATTCCGCACACAGGGGCCTTGCTGTTGCCCCGATTTCAGAGGGTGTTGATATTCCAACTCTCGGATCGCTTATGTTATTCTGACTCGGCCATCACATTACCTTCTGGGAAGGAGCTTAGAGGCTTATTAAGTACTGTGAAAAATCATTCTCCACAGCACATTTGATTGCATCTCTACATAAGGAATTAAGTTTTAAAAAATACAGTCAGTACTGAGCTGCCTTTAATGCACAGCCCATAGTTATTTTAGAAGGGTGCAATAAAAATAACTTGGTGTGTCACCAAAAAATATTGTTTTGAGGAACTCTAGCTACTCATTTTTTGAGTCTCTTATGTTAGTTTGTATTTTGTTTTTCAATTCAGAAGAGAAAATGAGTTAAAAGTGGCTGCCTGAGTCCCCGAAGTCTCTCAGGGGGTGAGGGGAGGGAGATAAAAAAAATCTTCTTTTTCCAGGCCATAGTGTAGTGAAATAAATTAGTATAATGATTTATGTTTACTGTTTTAGTCAATTCTGATAGAGATTATAGAGACAAAATGACAAACTGCCTTAGCGGCAAACTTAAATCATGTCAGCCAATCTTTAGTTTTTCCTTACTCTAATTGCTCCTCCTGTTCATTTATCTTCTCAGGCAATCTTTGGAAGAAATACTAGCTCAATCCAGGCATGTGCAAACCACCGGAGATAAAAAAGTTTAGTCTAATTTGTCTAACTAAATTGTAATGCCTCTAGTAAACAAATCTTAGTTGAAAGGAGACTAAAGGAATCTGAATAATTATGCGTGCAAATGCTCTCTTGCATTTCTGAAGATTCCATTTGTAGACAGAGTTTTTTTCTTCCCGCTCTCTATTTATTCCCTTTTTCCTATTTTCCTTGAAAATGCATCTTATTTCCAAATTAGAACCTATATGAAATTTTTATTCACACAGCTCAGGAAATGTTCAATATAAATGTGAAAGTTATAGACTTTTTAAAAGAGAGAGAGAGAACTAGGAGGGTTTCGCACTACAAAAGACTATGTAGAAAAATGACTTTTACAGGGATGACAACTTAAATAAAGAGATGCCTCATGAAGACTTTGAAGCATGCAGGCATTTAAAGGTGATAAGAATGAGGTTAACAGCATGTGTTCTTTGTTTCAACAAGAATCACATTACAAGTAACCAAAACCAAACCCAACCAACAGCCATACTCACTGCCTCAAGTCTGTTCTTACTAAGCAATCCTGCAGGACAGAGTGGAACTGGCGTTGTGGGCTTCCAAGATGCCAAGTCTCTCTCTCTCTCTCTTTTTTTTTTGGTGGGATCACTGCCCTGATGGGAATAGGAAGCCCAGCCTTGCTCCTGGAGGGCTGCTGCTGGATTTGAACCGTCAACCCTGTAGGCTGCAGTCCCACACACAACCACTATGCCACCAGGGCTCAGCCCTAAAGATGCCAACTCTTTATGGGACTAGAGCATCTCATCTTTCTCTCAGGGAGCAGATGGTGGGTTCAAAACGCAGACTTTGTGATGAGCAGCCCAGCATGGGACTCACTCCACTGTGCTGGGGTCTGGTTGGATTCATTTTCTTTTAGAGTGGAATGAGGAACCCAGAAGAATTGGATCTTTCTGACACCTTTTTATTTTTAATCAGGAGTTACAGAGTACCATTTCAATGTTAGAAAACACCAAATAGAAGGATTATAATGAAAGATTTCTCATTATTATTATTTTTCTTTAAAAGGGTTCTCTTTAGAGTCAACACAGAGAGAATGTTGAGTCCAAAAATATTGTTATGCCAGAGGAAAGCTAGATGGCATTGTCTACATCCCAAACTCAGTCCAAGCCACTGCCATTGAGTTAATTATGACTCAAAAACCCTATGTGGGGTTTTGAGACCGTCAGTCTTTTAAGGGAGCAGATAGCACAGTGGGGTAGAAATCAGAAGACAGTAGCTTCCATCACTCTTGTCTACTTGGATACATAGGAGAAAATCTCTACTTCTCTTGGTGTTCTGTAGAAATCATGACATTTACTTGCTCTCTTCCACAGAGGTATCTGATGTGATTATCTCAATAGTTTTAGGAGATATTCCCTAGTCAGGCTAAGCTTGCCCACATTTATCAAATCCTTAAGATGATTGTTTAGGCTTGTCATAAACTTAGAATGAAGGGATCTTGGAAACTATCTCTACATTTAGAGAGTTGCATTTAATAGAGACACTTCCTTTAGAAATGTTTTTTACAGTTGCATGGGAAATGAGGGAACCCGATGTTGTAGTGGTTATAAGTTGGGCTGCTAATCACAAGAGCAATAGTTTAAAAACAACAACAACAACAAGAAGAAGAACAAAAACCCAGCCTATTCTGCATGAGGAAGAGGTGGTTTTCTACTCACATAAAAAGTTACTGTCTCAGAAACTCCCAAGAGCAGTTCTACCTTATCTTACAGAGTTCCTATGAATCAGAATTGCCCATAGGTAGTGAGTTTGGAGTTTGAATGAGAACTTCAAAGGCAAATGGTATTGGACAAAATGGATTTATTTGCAGAAGAATGAGGCAAAGCCTGTATCTCTCCCCATGCACAAAACAACTCAAGATGGGTTCAAGACCTAAAGGTAAATCACACAGCTCTAAGGATCATCAAGGAGAATGCTGGAACAAACTTAAGGGCAGTTGCAGGGCATACATAAACTACATAATGAAGGCAAGATAGATGACTGGGACATGCTGAAATTACATTGCTTATGTGCATCAAAAGGCATCATAAAAGAATAAAAGCAGAGCTCACAGAGTGGGAAAATTTTTTTATCAATGACTTATCAGAAAGTATCTAATTACCAAAATCTACAGAATTCTATCACAGCTCAGTAAGAAAATAACAAACGACTCAATTAAGGGGGAAGAAGACATGAATAGACAGTTCACAAAAAATGATATACAAATTGCTAAAGACATTAAAAAATGCTCACAATTACTAGCCATATGGGAGATGCAAATTAATAGCAATGAGATACCTACTACCTTACCCTCAAAATTGTAGCCCAATGAAAACAGAAAGCAACAAATGCTGGATATATTCCAGAGAGAAGGAAACACATATGCACTGTTGGTGGACTTGTAAATACATAAACCATTATGGAAAAGGATATGGTGCTACTTAAAGCAACTGGAAATTGAAATCCTTTATGATCCAGGAATACCACTGAAACAAAAAGAAATAAGAAAAAAATGAATGGATGTATGCACTCCCATGTATATAGCAGTGCAATTTACAATAACAAGAAACTGGAAGCACCTCAAATGCCCCACAGTGAAAGAATGGATCAAGAAACTATGGGGCATACACACAATGGACTACTATACATCCCTAAAATACAGTGATGAAAGTATGAAACACCCGATGATGTGGGAGGATCTGGAAACCATTATGCTGAGTGAAATTATTCTAGAACAAAAGGACAAATATTGTAGGAGTCTACTACTACAAGAAGAAACACCAATGAAATCTTAGAGGCCAATTCACAAACAAAAGGGTAGAAAGTCTGCCTACCAGGCCAGGAACCATACATCACCTCCCTGGTCTCCATAAGAACCAGTTCAAAAGAGGGGACCTCACATTGGCTGGATCCACTGCTTCAAGAAGGGAGAAAGGGGAGATGACCAGTCACTTGATGATATACCATTTAGGACCAGGCTGCAACCAATCAACATGCCCTCTACAGGAATGAGATGAGAGCCTTAGTGCAGTGGTCCTCAACCTACCTAATGCCACCAATATTTAAAACAGTTCTCATGTTGTGGTGACCTCCAACCATAAAATTATTTTTGTTGCTACTTCATAACTGTACTTTTGCTACTGTTATGAATTGGGCAACCCTTGTGAAAGGATCATCCGACCCCCTCAAAGGGGTTGCTACCTACAGGTTGAGAACCGATGCCTTAGTGGAAAATCAAGATAAGGCCAGGGAAGGGTAGCATCTCCATTACAGAGGAGGCACTGACATTTCTGTTGGTGGGTGTGGTGGGTAAATGGGGAGGATCAACCTTACATTGGGAAGGGATGTTAAGCAATAATTGTGGTAGGGAATCTAAGGGGAGGATAGACCCAGTTCTATATTCCTGGAGGGACACCTTTGAAAGAAATTCTACCCAACTCTCAGTGAACCATGCCATGAACTAAGCACCATGTTGATCTTAAACACTCACCTTATAAGGAATATGACATTCCCCAAGGAACAAACCAGAAGGACTCAACATGGAAGCCCAACTGAACGAACGGCACCTTCCCTCAGGAATCAAATCCTAGTGTCCTCAAGATTGTGGCAATGGTGACCATTGGACCTTGCGCAGTGTCCCTGGCTGCCAGGGCATGCCATGCAAAGGGACTCAGAACCACCATACATGCATTATCACAATGCTCCCCTTGTGTTAAGATGACAGGTCTGATAGGCAAAGATCTGTCCTTGTAATGAATGTTACAGGAAAATTTCCCCTAGCGTCTTCCCCCTGCTCAATTTAAACAGAGCTCAATCATGTAAGAATTCACTCTGTACAAAGGACCAACTCGTGGACTGCAGTTTACAGCTGGACTATATTTGAATAAACTCTTCTCAATGGTACCTTAAGTTCTTGCCATTGGATAATTTGGATAAATGTTATCAATGCAATTGCCTTACACCCAGGGGGATGGCAGATAATGTTTTTCTTTTTTTGTTTGTTTTGTTTGGAGTGGACTGTTTGGTTTTTGTTTTATTCATTTATTTTTCATTTAGTGGTGAAGAAAGCAGATGGCGCCCACCTGTCAGTTGGAATTTTGCCTGGGTCTTAAAAGGCTTATATTCAAACAAACAGACATCTAAGTGAAACCTAAACTATGTCCACATGGAAGGAGCATACTAGCCTCTGTGATCCAAAGAAGATAATAAAAAAGATCTAAATATGGTGACAGAAAAAGTAACAAAGCTTAAATTGCGAACACCCAATCTGTAGAAGGTTATGAAGGATGGTGGGAACCCAAAATCCATCTGCATACTCTTTACTTTGGGCAAGCCTCTGGCAGATTTCCTGTGGCCATAGTTGAGGGACTTGAACAGCTTTGATACCAGACATAGATCATTGTCAACTTGATTGTGGTGGATGGAAGCAGGGTAAAATGTGGTTGTTGGTCAGTTGACTTCCCTGTTGCCCCCACCTGAATTTCCTCTAGGCGTATGTATTTTCACTGTTTAACACAGAAGTTTCCTCTCTGGCTTAAAAAAAAAAAACATATTGTTGGTGGTCTTTTCTTCCTTCTTCTAGCTTTACTCATTTTTGTTTTGGTTGTTATTGTTCCTGTTAGGGACTCCCATTTATGAAGCACGGAAGGAGTGGATTTGCAGAGATAATAACTGAAGCAATGGTTTATTGAGGACATGGGGTGGGGGCAGGGAGTGGAATTAGGGAGCAAATAATGATGTGGGAGTGAGGAAGGAGCACTGGACATGATTATGATGATATATATGTCTTTTAATATCTTTTTTGGGGGGAGGGACATCACTGCGATATATCTGTCTTTTAAAAAGTGACTTACCTATTGAAGTATATGACATGTGGATTTTACATCACTGAAAGTATCAAAAAAAGAAAAGAGGGGCTGAGCCCCGGTTGCGTAGTGGTTGTGCGTGGGACTGCGGCCCAATGGGACGGAGGTTCAATTCCAGCAGTGGGGCTGGGCCTCTACTCCCACCACCGGAGAGCAGTGATGCCCTCCAAAAAAACAAAAAAAAGAAAAGAAACAAAAGGTACGCTGGTGGCTTTGTTGGGTAAGCAAGTGTTAGACTGTTAGGCAGCTTAAACCCACAGCCTCTCTGGAGAAGAAAGATGAAGTTATCTGCTCTGACAAAGATTCCAGCCTTGGAAACCAGATACCCAGTCACAATGTGTCAGAATCAACTCTATGGTACAGTAGTGGGTTTGGTTTGCTTTATGAAAAATGGGGTAGAGAGCTGAAATGGGGCCTTGGATTCTCAAGACTAGGAAGACTGACTCTGGACTCTGGAGATAAACTCTTAGAGCTGAATAAAAATAAAGCAAGTCAGAGGGCATCTGTTTAAAGAATGAGAAGAATTAAAATGTAAATTTAGTCTTTCCTGCATGCAAAAATCCTGTCTATGGACTTGGACAAGTGACAGATTTCAGAACATTGACCTATGACCACAGTTCATGGTGACTGGGACTTGGAGGGCCCTGCAACAGCCATGGCAAGACTGAAGAGGACTCATGGCCCAGCAATGAGTGAAAGACTATCCAGAGTGTGAACCCAAATGAAAATAGGATAAATCTTCCATGGACAAATGGGTTAGAGAATTGAAAAGCAAAGATGCTACTCTGAGGACGAAGGGGTGCCTGAGCCAAGCCAGGGTATTTTCTATTGCCTCAGATGCCTGTGAAAGTTGGACATTGAAGAAGGAAGACCAATGAAGAATTGATGCTTTTGCATTGAGGTGCTTGGGAAGACTATTGAAAGTCGCATGGACTGCTAGAGGGACAAACCACTCTATCTGGAAAAGAATACGCCCAGAGTGCTCCTTAGAGGAAAGGATGGTGAGACTCCCTTTCATGGACTTTGGACATGTCAAGAGTGACCAGTCCCTGGAGAAGGACATCGTGCTCGCTAACATAGGGGAGTAGCAAAAAAGAGGAGGCCCCTCCGTCCGTGAGATGGATCGAAGGAGTGAGCCTAACAATGGACTCGAGCTTCACGCTCGCTCACGGCCTTCGAGGCAATGCTGACGCATGGTGGCCTGTTTGTGGTTTCCGAGACGAACGGGTTACGGGAGCAGAAAACCCTGTTGTCCATGCATGGCTCTGCTGGTGGTTTCAAACTGCCAACCATGCAGATTGCAGCCCCGGGTGTAGCCAATACACAGCTCGATTGTTTCCTTCGGGTGGTGCATACCACCACTGTGGGTTGTAGTGGACTCCATAGCACCAGACAAAACCAACAGTTTATGCCTTTCGGATATTTGTGGAGGACCAGGTTACTGGAATATGATTTTTCTCATGAGTACATGTTTTACTCTGTTGATACAAACAAAAATGAATGAATTATATATGATTGTGGTTGTGCTGATATCATCCAAGTGTCTTGGGTAGTTACATTTATGTTTTTTTTTGTTTTGTGTTGTTTTTGTTTTGGGGGGGAATCACTGGCCTCTGGTGTAAGTGGGAGGCCCAGCCTTGCTCCTGGAGAGCCGCTGCTGGATTTGAACCGCCAAGCCAGTGGGACGCAGTCCTGTACTCAGTCACTACACCAGTGGGGCTCAGCCCGGGTAGTTACATTTAATGAAGGAACTCCAAAATGTTCTTGGGAAAATTCCATTATCTTCTAATTCTATCTTTCCACGAACTTTTTGAAGCCCACTCACACAAATGCTGGTCTTTATTTTTCTAGCGAAAGAAAAGTGCAGCTTACGCAAATAAGAAATCATCCTATTCTTAACTTCTATTTCACAATTTAAGTGGTGGATTTATTCCCCACCTTTTTTTTTTTGGCCTACAATTTACATCCCATACAAGATGTTAATTATTTAATCACATCAAAGGGGAATTGGACAATCGGCACCACATCTTTCTTAGCGCATCCCCCACCCATAGGTTAAAGCAATCACCATCAGTTTTAGCGTTCCTTGCCCCTCTAAACGGCATATTTCCCCTTTATTCTTTGTTGCAGGGAGAAGCAAGTCCTTGGTCAGGCAATGTTTCTGGTGACAATTCACGTTCGTTAGATACTATTATGTGCCAGGTATCTTTTAGAGAGGTTAAGGAATGTGTCTAAATCCCTTGCAAAGCCCTGTCTTACGGACTCAGTCCTGAAGACTCCTGCATTCATGCTCTGCACCTTCATCGCATCGCTAAGCATAGTGCGACAGTCCAGAGAAGAGAGGAGGGATCGGTTGATTCTAGCCAAAGAGCAGAGGAGATAATTTCACTGGAGAAGAAACAGCAGGGAGTAGAATTTTGTCAGCGAGAAAAGGGGTGGGAACCGTGACTCACCGAGGAACACATGCTCAGCGTGACGGACGCTGCACCTGTCTCCTCGTTTTCCCTGCTGAGCTCTCTGTGCCCAAGAAGCAGCTGCCACTAGAAAATAACAGGATAAATAAGGAAGGAAGAACTGTAAGGAGATGGACGGACTCAGTGATTTAAAAAATGGCGCAAACATAACAGCTGTGAGGGTGATGCGGTGTTTCGTTGTGTCGTAAACAGGGTCGATGGGAGTTGGCACCTCCAAGACAGCACCCCAACAATGTGGACACAGGAGGCAAGGGTGGACTGAGTCTTGTCCTTCTGCAAGTCGGGGAAGAAGTAGGGAAGTATGCGGGGGTCGATTCGAGTGGGAATTTCACATTTGCACAGAGCTCGGGACTTTGACAGTGAGAGCAGAAGCGATGGACACCTTGTCAATAGGACGGGGTGAGAGGGGGAAGGAGCGAAGAAATGCAGAACGTTTAGATACACATTGTGTATTAAGGATGCACAAGCTAAAGGGCTGCGTCTGCTTGTTTGCTCTTTCAGTACAAGGCGTTTCTATGAAAGGAAACCTACTTGCATATTTAGTAGGGAATCTTATCTTTTATTAAAAACAATATCCATGAAAACCAAACAACCAAAAATGTCATCGAGAAAAAGAAGTCAGCGCAAGGCATTTGGGTGTCAGACAACAGAGCCATAGATGCTTTGTGAACTCTCTGTTTAGAGAGGAGATGTGTGTGTGTGTGTGTGTGTGTGTGTGTGTGTAACTAAGAACTTAAAAAAGTAAAGATAAAAAATTTTCACTTCCATATGAGTGAAGACATAACTTTTGCCAAACTTGCAAATTCTTATCTCTTTCCCATTATACTCACTTGTCAGGGTCATCCATCTGCCTATTAGGCCTATGTGAGGAATAACATCAAAAAGCACCAGCTTCAGCCCTTGAAGAAAGCAACGATATTGGGGGTGACCCTTCAAAAGGCTTGATATCAACCAGAAGTAATGCCAGATATTTCACATGGCATGAGGTTAAAATGCCAGAGATTAAAGATTTTATGTTACAAGGAAAACAAGAGTAGCTGTTTTTTAAAACAAAGATACCCCCTCCCCACTTTCTCTCTTTCTCTGGGCTTTTCTCATGGTTGTTCTCTTCAATCCACTTCACACAAAATTGTTGGGATGTCATTTTTCCTGAAGAAAGAAAGCTTAATGGAAAATTTTGTTGGAAAGCCAGGGGTTATTTACCTGTGCTATTTTATGTAGGGATCTGTGTCTACATGACTACCTGGGATACTATAAACAAAACAAAACAAAAACAAACAAACAAAAAGTATGAAAAAAGTTGGATTAAGAAAAGTGAAATAAAAGGATTTAAGCAAAAGACTCAGGTGAGAACATGTTATCAGGAGGGGATCCGTATCTGAAGGCTGGATCCAGACCCTTGGTAAAGTATAGGGTAAACAGGACAGAAGAACCTCAACTGGTTGTATCAACACAACATTATAAAATTACTTCAGACACAGGAGCAATTGTGAGGGCAACATATATGTAGACAGTATTTTACTCTGTGGGACACAGAGTCATCCAACATGACACGATCATCCTAGTAACATTCCAAACCCTTCCCAGTTTCAATTCATACCGCAAAAATTGGGAGACTGAATAGTTACTATTTTCAGCTTTTTATTGTAGAGAACACATTAATAAGGCTATCTATATACAGCTCAGATGGGCAATGAATAAAAGATGTATTACATCTGAGGCACTGGACAATAACAAAGATAATCATGTTAAGTAACTTTCATATCCTTATCTATTATATGTATACATACCTACTTTGGTGAACTGGATGTTTAAATCTCTTTAACTATTTTTAAAATATTTCAATAGGGGTATGAAATCACCTCACTTCACCATTGTCTACAGAAATAATGATTTCTATTATTAAAAGAGATGGCAAGGAGAGAGAGAGAGAGAGAGAATGATGGCTAACAAATACCTTTCAGGAAGAATGGCTCAGGGCAGTCTAGCAGGCAGCCATCAGCAGCATTGATATACAAGAAAGAGGAGATGCTGTTCAAACTTAATTTTGTATTCTTAGACTGTGCAATTGTCTTATCACTCAACGAGCTTTCAATAGAACATAATTATGGTACTGGTATCTGCATATGAGGCTAATAGCCAATTCAAGGGCTCAAATGAGAGAAATTTTCTCCAGCAATAAAGATAAGGGGACATGCACTTTGACTACCAATAATACAAGATCTTGGCATGTTGATTGTCTTTTGAATAACAAGCTGGCTAGACCACAGAAATAGACCCCGCATTATCACTGAGTCCATCCCAACTCACAATGACACTGTAGAACGGGGAAGAACTCCCCTAGAGGATTCTTAAGGTTGAATCTTTAATGATTTGCAGTACCACGTCTTTCTTCTGTGGAGCAGTTGGTGGGTTTGAACCACCAACCTCTCAGGTTAAAGTGGAGTGTTTTAATCTCTATGCCACCAGGACTGCTTCAGGTGAGGCTATGTTGTTTTTATTAGGTGTCACTGAGCTGTCTGACTCATTGTGACCTTATGTACAATCCAAAAGAAGGCCTCAGCGTATCTTGAGACCACGGTTGTCAGTGTCTGGCCTTGGTTGTTAGGGTGGTGAGATGCCATTAGATTGGTTTCGACACATAGCAACTCTGTGTACAATAGAGTGAAACACCACCCAGCCCTGCAGATTGGGTAAAGCTCTAAAAAGAAAATCAAATTTCCATTCAGCAACCCCTCTACATTTGTTTCATGTCATAGTTTGCAATTTCTACAATAGGGATTACTATAATATTACTTAACCAACTTCCTTCCCATGCTTCCGGTTGCCACTCCTCTTGCTTTTCCTAACCCTTCTGTTCTTTGTCCTGGGGTCAGTGTTGCTCTGATTTTTCTTAGGTATCCATGCCTCCCCAACAGTATAGTTCCTCAGAGGGCTCTCTATTATATGACAGAAAAGTAAACAACGGAGGTGAGTTCATTTCCATACTTGAAGACTGACTAATAAGGAACATGGTCCCTGGGTGTCTATTTGACAGTCTGTTTTTTTTTTTTTATGATGATGAGTTTTGTTCCTCACATTTATCCTACTCTATCCAGGAACTTCATATGTGAGCCCTTTCTGAGCAGTTGGCTATGCAAGCTTCATCTTTAGTCTTTTGGTCTCAGAGTCAAGGAGACTGGTGTTTCTGTGGCCTGTTAATACGTTGTAGTAATTGTTCCATGCATCTTTGATTTTCTTCACTCTTTTCCCTCTGAAGAGGGGAAGATCAATAGTGATATGGCTGCTCACAGGCTTTTAAGACCCTTGTTGCTACTTACTGAAACAGGATTTAGAATACTGTTTTTGTGGTCTTTGTTCTGTCAATTGACCTTGTACCTGATCTAATTTTGTGTTTCCTGTTTACTCTGCCTACTCCCTATTGCTCCCCGCATTCTTTTTTCTGCAGTTTATTGGGTGGTTAAAAACACTCAACATATATCTTACTGTTTTTATTTTTGAGGTGAAAGTTTATATAATATATCTATGTTCTTCTACCATTGCCTTATCACACAATTCATTTTATTTGCTTCTGATATAAAATTTACTAATATTTCTAACCTTTTCCCAAATATGCTATGGATATTTAAAAAATCAAACCTACTGCTGTTGCATTGATTCTGATGCATAGCCATTCACAGGGTTTCTAAGGCCATAAATCTTTACTAGAACAGAAAGCCTTCTTTTTCTCCCCTTGAGCAACTGGTGGGTTTGAACTGGAGACATTGTGGTTACCTGTCCAACGCTTAACTTGGCTGGACCACCGGGGCACCTTCCAACCAACCAAACAACAAACAAAAAGTAAAAACAAACTCACTGCCATCTAGGTGGTTCCAACTAGAAGAGCTGCTCCCTGGGTTTCCAAGCTTATACAGCTCTATGGGAGTAGAAAGCCTCATCTTTCGCCTTCAAACTATCTTTCCAGCTGCTAAGCTCATGGTTAGTGCTGTGGCATGGAACCCACGGTGGCATCAGAACTGTTTCTTCTAAAACAGACAAACTACTGACCCAGTGCCCCCAATTCTGCCTCACGGCACCCAATAGGGCAGAATGGACCCACCCTTTGGATCCAGAGGTGTTGTAAGTATCTCAGCGCTGGCAGGGCTCTCTATGGGGCTTCTCCAGAAAGCTGTAAGTCTGCCCGGGAGCAGAAAACCTCATGCTTTTCCTGCAGGGCAGTTGGTGGGCTCCAACCACTGCTGACTTGGTGTTTAGCGGCCAAACATGTAACTCACTGAGACCCCAGGGTTCCTGTCAGGGCTCCTTAGTGAGATTTAATACCACAGCAGTGCCGAGCTGAAATTGTTATTTCTAAAGGAACACATAGGTGCCCAAATTAGTTTTTACCTATTTATATATTAAACAGTTCAGTGAATACTTTTCTTTACCATTTTGTCATGGTACACACATGCCATGATGCCAAACGCTGGATGATCACAGTCAAAGGAGTTTGTGTAACTGAAGAACCTTCTTGACCTTGAATGTAACTTTTAGTAGAGAGTTTTCAACTTTTGATATGATCTTAACTACCGGTAATTAAGATTCCCCAATTACATGCTAAATGGTTTAATTAAGAAACCCCCTTAATTTCACAAAACATAAGAGTGAAGAGATTAGAATATTGTTTATTTATCTGTAATTTCCAAGGATATCTGAGCCATTTTGTGAAGTTTTAGGATCTCATTGAATTAAAAGAGAATAATGAGGTCTCCACAAATGCCTTCAAAAAACTTAGAAACAAGAGACAAACTTTTAGTGATATTAGATCACAACAATTTAGATACAGAGCTGCAGACTATGCAGCATAGCAGTATTTAACATGCAAAAAAGAAGGGTCTCACCTTTAAACCCTTTTCTTCTTTTCTTTCATACCCCGTTAGGTATAAAAAAGCCCTTTAATTAAGAGCCCAAATTTAAAACACTACTAATTAAACCAATATTGGTATTGATAAAGATTGCACACCCGAAGCATCGATTCACACACAGTCATAGTCATCATCACACTGCATTCAACCCTTCGGGGAAAGCAGAACACAAGCCCTGAACTTAAATAAGATTCAAAGTTGTTCTAAAAATGGTCTGAGTCAATATTTAATCAATCAGAACAAATCTGTTTTTGTATAAAAATTTAAACACGCAAAATGAACACCTTGAGACACTGTTGGAATACATAAGGCAAAGAATTTCCAAATAAACACAATCTTAGCTGGTGAGTAAAGGCCTCCGTTGCTGTGGGCTGCCGTATAGACAAAGCGTGATAGGGTAATAGATCACAGTAATAACATTTGCAATAAACAATAACAGAACAAAGCAGACATCTCTAAGATTCCCACGAGGAATTTATGTTATCCATAATTTTTTCTTTACATTTGAGAAACTATGGCAGGAAAGGCCATTACATTCAATGGCGCCAATTAATTTCTGCAACTTTTAATGACATCTTTCTGAGTAAAAACCTCACATAATGCCCTGAGCACATGATGGATAGCAGCTTATGTTTGATTTGTACTGGATTCCTGATATTTTTTTAGTATTTTTAAAGAGTCCCTCTGCAGCCAATCAAGCAATCAACTTGAAATACTCAGATTCTCTCTTGAAAAGTACAGGAAAACAGAAAGGACGATGTGGCTTCCTTTCCCGGCCAGCAGGCGATTGGTGATGTTACTTAAGTAGTTTTCTGGATGATGGATTACAGAGATTTTTATTCCAAGAGAAAATGATAGTCAGAGAGAGCCATTCAATTCTTATTTTACTTAGGATGTCATCTATAACACTATCCTTAACTTTGGGTTTCTAAGACACAATTTTCCTATATTGACTTTCCTAGACTTTACCAAAAATATTTTTGTCATAGCTGAAGAAAACAAATACCCCGAGTTTTAATATAAATTACACACGCTAAACTGAACAGATAGGACCACACAAGAACTCATATGTTTTTAGTGGGATGATCATGGGAAACGAATCCTTGAGTACAGTGGGATTTAGATGGAACGCCTTTCTCTCTTCACCATAGGGGTTCCGGTCAAAATTTGGATGAGAACTATTACAAACTAAGCTTGCCCACCGAAACTAAGGAGTGTGTTTCTAATCACATGCTGATAAGCACAAGGGTTCTATCCTCAAGCTATTATTTAGACTAGTTTCCAGGACAGAATACAGCAACCTTTTAAAAAAAAACCAGTTATATAGCTTGCATGCATGAGTGATGTCTTGCAGAACAAAAGTGGGCCACATGCCGTGGAATCATCCTGACCTAATGGCTGAGTACTTGGAAATTGATTACCAACTCTTTCTTCTAAGGTATCCCTGATTGAGCTGGAGTCTCCAACTTCACAGTTAATGTTGCTCAGTGCAGTGGAGCCCGTTTCGATCCATAGAAACCCTAGCTACCACATCAAGAAACCCTGCCCGGTTCCATGCCTTTCTCACAACTTGTTCTTGGTCTATACAGCCCCTCATTGGAGACACGGTGCCAATCCATTGTGTCATACTCAGGTGTTCCCCTCTTTTTGCTGCCCCGCTAGTTTACCAAACATGATGTCCTTCTCCAGGAACTGGTTTTTCCAGACGTGTT
Organism: Nesogale talazaci; assembly: GCA_004026705.1. Taxonomy (NCBI): domain Eukaryota; kingdom Metazoa; phylum Chordata; class Mammalia; order Afrosoricida; family Tenrecidae; genus Nesogale; species Nesogale talazaci. The sequence goes on along the minus strand of PVJH01004072.1, from coordinate 80,882 downwards.
CCAAGGACTTGAGATGAAGTCTTGTCAACTTGCCTCTCAGGAGCATTCTGGCTGTACTTCCAAGACAGATTGGTTTGTGCTTTTGTAATTCATGGTACAGAAATATTACAGAAATAGCAGAGCACATTAACCAATAAATAACCAGGGGCTCCAAAATGGGCCAATTATTACCGCATACCATTTATTGATGATAATCATAAGAATATAGAGTGTCTAGGAGGAATAAGATATCCACTTAGCCTACAGATATTTATTGAGCATCTCTTGCATCCAGATAGTATGTTAAATTCTCATCTTTGTGAAAGTGTTGGCTAGAGAAGGACAAGCTTAGAGGGCTAAGGGTCTACTCCAATGGCTCAAAGAAGATAGTCCAATTGGTGTAATTCCAAGACTGAAGGGTTTAATCAATATGTTCTATTCCATTATGAACACAGAACAAGTAAAAAGACATTGGATTTTATGATGCCACCCAATGAAAATGAAACTGTCTCTTAATGGCAGTTTCAATATCTCTTACCAATTATAGTCACTGCAGAAGATAATTATGTCCAAAGACTGTTCTACTCGACCATTAGCTGCTTGTAGTTTTTACTTAACAAAGATGAATCAATGGCTAGATACTTGAGGAATGAATTATACCCCTGGCTTTAAAGTTCCATAAAGTTTTCTAAAATTATTTAGGTTTCCTGGAATGTTCATTAACCAAGAATTCCAGACACCCCCAGCAATCATTCACATGCTACAGCCTTTGGCTGACAAAAGAGGTTTTAGATGGGTCAACAGGACAGGGATAGATTAGATATGATAAAACCAGATTTTTCTCATGACTTCCAACGTTGTCACCAAACAGTTCTGTGGTTTCAGAGAACTAGGGAATTTGATGACAGTGAGTTTCGTTCTTTGTGAGGGGGCACTTATAAAGTGTAAACATGCAAATAACCTTTATTTCCCACTATTCACTAAAAATGCCCTTTTGAAGTAATATTATTTTCAGTGAGGGTAAGTTCCTTCATTTCCATAAGGAATTGCTTTTCAAAGATAAGGGGTTAGTGGTGGTTGGGTGGGGTAGGGGGTGAGTTCACATTTGTCTTCCTACTAGCAGAGTATTTAGTGGCAATTAAACTAGTATACACTTTCTGGTTTAGAAAATTCATATAGCGTTTCATAGTTAGACACTTTTTGAAGCTGAGTTAAGGAGTTCTGCTGGCATTAGTGGGTAAGCTTTGGCCTACTAACCACAAGGTCCCTGGTTCAAACCCTTCAGCCACCACTCAGGAGAAAGATACGTCTATCTGCTCCTATAAAGATTGGTAGTTTTGGAAACCCCATATAGGACAATCATGAGTCAGAATCCACTCAATGGCAGTAAGTTGGAAGCCTAATATTTTCCCACTTGAGCAATGTAATATTTTTGTTTATAGTTATGTGCTATATAACATTAATTCAGGCAATATCCATGGTCCCTTAAGGTTACAATAGAATTCAGAAATCCTTATAGGAAAATAGGACATAGTGATGTAACCAGATGTAACAAATGCAACAGGTTCCTTCACTTAGCAGGTGTACATCATCTCGGACCTGGTATACACAGCAATTGCATTGCCAGGAGTATCATGGTTCACAGTACAGATGTAACCTATAATACATATGTCTTGAAAGTAATAATAAATATTATATTACTGGCTTATTCATGTATGATACCATAATTTCTGCCATTGTTTTAATGTGAGCTTTCCCTACTAAAAAAATAAAATGTTTCCCTTATAACATGTGGGTACTTCCTAGAGTATGTGCTTCTGCTTGTAGGCAGTGGCATCCAAATTCATGTGAGACATGTTTCTTGAGTCTTGTAGTGTTCATTCTCTAATTCCCTTAAGAACACTCTACTGTGAAGTTCAACATGGCTCCCATACTCAGCAAAAGCTAGTGCTACTGATAGCCCTAGCAAGAGAAAGAGTCGAAGTATAGATTTAGATTTAGAAGTGAAACAGAAGGTTATTCATCAACATGAAGGTAGAAAATAGGTGGATCCTATTGCTCATGATTTAAACATGTTTGCAGACAATCCATACCATAGGACATCCGATAACACAGAGTATACCATGGATCTTAAACAACAGGATTGTATTTCTACTTGAAAGCAAATAGGTAAGTCTTTATTTTTGCAATACTCTTTCTAATTGATCCAAAGCCAGCTGACATGAAATAATTATTCTCTCCACTTCTTTACAGTTAGTTTTTCTTTAATTACAGGAAGCCCTCTTGAAAAATATGCTCTGTGCTATCAGACAGAATCAGCTATTAGAGTCAGAATCCAATGGCTTCCAAGTTTGTTTTAGTCTTACCAATTGTATCCATGCACTATTTGAGAATATGACCATAATGCAAATTACTAAATTATAGACTAGCTTCTCATGAAGGAACCATTTTAAGATATTTTAAAGATATTTTAAATGGTACTTCTTTTTGTTGGCAAAATATATAATATTGTGAGATGAATGTTTGCTAATTATTCTCAGTGATTCTAGGCAGCTGCTATATGCTGGGTGTTTTACTGTGGCCCCAACGATCTAGTCCTTGCCTCCAGTAGATCAGTAGATTTATGAAATTGCTATAAGAATGGATCTTGGTGAACTTGTTTTATTGAGTTTTATGATGGAAATGGTTCAGGAATTCTTTTGATATATACATGCATGCATATATATATGTATACTTGTTTTAATGTATCTTCTGGGTGGTGTAAATTGTTAAATTGTTAGTATACTTGACTGCTAACCAACAGGAACACTGGTGGCATAATGGTTGGACTCCTAACCATAACGTCAGTTGTTCGAAATCACCCTTCCTCTGGAGGACAAGATTTTCTACCCCTGTAAAGAGTTACCCCCTTTGGAAAGCCCCAGAGGCAGTTCTGCCCTGTCCAACAGTGTCACTATGGGTTGGAATGGACTCCATGGCACAGTTTGGTTGGTGGCTAACCCAAAGGCTGGTGCTTCAATTCACCCAAGGATGCCCTGAGAGGAAAGGGCCTGGGGATCAACTGAAAAACACCCCCGTCATAGACAATTTGACAGTGCACAGTTCGACTTTGACACACATAGGAGTTGATTGGATGGAAACGAAGCATTGCTGTTTTTGCAACTTTCATGGTGTAAGATTCAAATACATTTTCCCTTATATATCTGGAGCACCCAGAACTTTATCCTCTTCCCTTACACACTTGTGTATGTGTATATGACTTTACTATTCCATTGACTAAAGCAGCACACAGTTACTATTTCAGTGTTTCTTGCCCAGGGAAATAATTTTCATAACAGGAAATTCCAGAAAAAATTTCCATCAAAATTTTAGTAGAAAACCTTTTTTGCCTCACAATGAGTATTGTTTCTGCCAATTCTAAACTATTTTGTCATGCTCCCCCAAGTCTGTTGACCTGCTTCTGAAGCTTGAGTTTGGTTTTGCCCCAGTGGCCTTCTGTGAGGATATAGACCCTGTTTTGGAATGCAACATTATCTTCACAAGTCTTATCTTCCTACACTTAAGTGATCTTTAAGATGCCATTAAATTCGAAGGTTAAACAAACAAACAAATAAACAAGCGCCTTTTTTTTCTGTGTCATCGATCAAGTTGGCTATAAAAATCAACCTCAGGTTTGAGTATCTAGCAGAGTTAAGGATACTGAGAATCACAGTATTTACTAAAGTGTCCGGCACTTCTCTTTTCACCACAAAAGCTCATGAAGCACTCTTATTCCTAAGTTCCACTCCAGTTTAGACAGATCTATATGCCCTTCTCATAGACAACATTTTTATCATGATTTCTCAATCTTTAAAAAAATTATCATATATATATATATATATATATATATATATATACAAGACTTCAAAACATTTATAGAAAATGCGGATAGAGATACAGGAATTTTCAATAAAGTTGTTGATCATTCAGATCCAGTTTTATTTGTTTCTTTTTTTTTTAAGTTTAAATTTTTACTTAAAATTTTTTTTGAAGCTAAGGACATCTAGAAAATACAGAGAGACTCTCAAGTCGCTTTGAGAAAAGCGATCTCTTGTGAGTTCCCTCTACTCTGCTGATGTGGAACAGGACCAACACAGCCTCACCTGGGCTGGACTGGTCCTTTCCTCCAACTTCAAGTGCAGATCGCACGACTGGGAGCATGTCCGAATATAATCCCCATCCTTGTCTGGTGCGGTTTTTTCATGTCCATCCAGATTTGATTTCCTGACAGTCCACCCCACCCCCACGCTGCCCGCGAGGGCATCATGTCATCAGAAAGAAGTTAGGGGAACAAGTGTAGAGAAAGGATGCCTTAATCTCTGCCATTCTCTTGTCCACACCTTCCCACATGGCAAGAAATAATCCGACCCAAGCCTGTTCAAAGTCACGAGTAATTTGGACAAATATATGTCTGCTTTGTTCAAAGACAATGGTTTCATCCTAAGGTCCAATTGAGTAGATTTATCTTCAACAATTACAGCACTCTGATCATTCTGGAATAGGTGGTGTAATGTGGTATGTAGCTGTCCTTTTCCAATGCACTTTCCTTATCAGGATACATGTCTGTTGATTTGTGGGAAGCTGGCTGTTTTTCGTTCCTGACAAACTCCAGTGATTAAAATGTAGTGGCTTGCTCTTGTTCCCCTGATAAAGGTGACAGCTGCAGAGTTTCCAGTGGTGGTGGATAGCGTCCATGCAGATTGCTTTTTAATGAAAGCAATACATTATCTTACCTAGAGACCCTGAAGCCTTACCTTGTTAATGTATTCCAATTTGGCACCACATTCATCTATGAATTAGTTGTATTAAACACACTCTTGACTATCTATCCAGCCTTTAAAGAGTTTTTCTAGTGAAAGGATTTTGTCCCCTTTCCTTCCCTTAGATATTGTTCTACTCAATGACAACACTACCAATACATTAATGTTTCACTGTATACAAGCATGTTTAGGGTGGGAGACTACCACTGTAGCTACCTTTATATTGGGTGCCTTAGTACTCTTTAATCAATTTGAGCAAATGTGAAAAAATAGAACTGATTAGTTCTAATCACCAGCTTTTCATTTGGTCTTCCTGAAAGTCTGCATTAATTCTGAAAGCAAAGACCCCTACATCGTACATTTAAATAAATAAGAAAGAAGAAATCTATTTAAAATGTAGGCTGATGTAAAGATTTAAAAATATGAAATTATAGAAAATCTTCTATATGACAATAGAAAAAGACAAAGAAAATCCTATCAAGGTTTAAAACTCAAATAATCCGTATATTTCCCTAACTTTCACCATTCCTATAGCTAACATAACATCAGCTCAACTCTAAGTGAGGGAAGTGAAGGACATCCCAGAGGGAGATTCCACAGTGACATGCAGACTCCACACCCCAGGTCTCTGGAAACAACTATCACAATGAGACCTGCTAATGATCCATGAACTCAAATTGGAAGCAAACAACAGTTTTGCTGAATGTGTCTTCTCTGAACTAAACCCAATATTAAACTTTCTTACAGAACGATAAATCAAATCCATTAAAAACAAAAAACACACCAGTGAACCAATCTGAACTAACCTCAACCTACATATTTTCTAGAACAACTGAACTGTAACAAAACTAAAACATCAAAATATTCTCTACCCTGAATCTATATTTCATTTGGTTCAAGCATCTGAACCATATTTTTTATTTCAAGACAGGATTATTGTTAATGTTAGCCACCACTTTAAAGAAGAAATACAGAGGGTAGTTAACACCATCTTTAACACTTGTGTATAAATAAGAAAAATGTACAGTAAAAACCATGTGGGACTAGCCATTCTGTAGATAAGTTACGTAAACACATGGTAAGTAAGTCAAAGACAAGCTGAGTTTTGGGGGGGGGGCAGAGTGTCCAGAGAAGCAAGCACACTGATCAATTTTTTTTCTCCCCGCCTACCTCCCACACTAATAAATTTTTGAACAATTGTAAATTCCATGTGGTATGAATGGTCTCCATGGTCTAGGGAATAAGAGAGAAATATTGATTAAGTATGATGATACTGATTTAGATTTTTAGACTCCAGAAAAATATATTGAAAATAACATGGTGGGGAATCAAGCACATCTTAGTTTACAAAGTGATATTTTTGCTGTTTAATACTTTAAAGATGTCTCTGGTAGCCGATTTGCCCAATGCATTACATTGATTTCTTGACTATGTATTGATTATGGATTCAATTACAATGAACTCCTTAATAACTTCAATCTTTTCTCCATTTATCAAGATGTTGTTCAGTGATCTGATTCTGAGTATTTTTGCTTTCTTTACATTAAGGCACAATTCATTACTGAAGGCGATATATATTTTCCCTTTGCTCTTCATCAGTAAATGTTTCCAGTTCTCTTCTCTATCAAGAAACACAGTCTGTCAACTGCATCTTACAAGTTGTTAAACTGCCTTTCTCCAGTACTTATGCTGAGTTCTCCTACATCTAAACCAGTTTCTTGGATGATTTGCTCAGCACACAGATTGAATAAGAATGGTGAAAGGAGACACCCCTGATGCATATCTTCCTTGACTTTAAACAATAGTGTATTCACTTGTTCTGTTCCAATGACTTCCTTTGGGATTATGCGCAGGTTCTAAATGAACACAGTGGAGTGGACATTCATATTTAGAATGTTTTCTATAATATTATAAATGCCTTTGTATAATCAGTAAACCATAAGCATCTTTCGGATATTCTCTGCTTTCAGCCAAGATTCATCCTTTTCTTCATGCCAAATTCTCTTCTGAATCCAGCTACACTTGGCAACTCTCTAGCTGTATGCTATGGCAACTGTTGTTTAAATATCTTCAGCAAATTTTACTTGCATATAATAGTAACGATATTTTTAAATACTTACATATCACGTATAGTTACTTTTCTTTGGAATAAACACACATATTGGTCTTTTCCAGCTGTAAGGTCAAGTATTTGGCTTCCAGATTTCTTGGTATAGTCAAGTGAAATACTCCACTGCTGCATCAGTTTGTAGTCTTCTTTTTCACTATTGCCTTCAGAGAAGCTTTTATTTCTTTTCTCATTACCATTGGTTTTTGATATGTTATCTCCTAAAATTGTTCAACATGGACTAATTCTTTTTAGTACAGTAATTCTGTATAATTCTTTCATCTTTTTTGGGTTTTTTTTGGGGGGGGGGATCACTGTTGTCTGGTGGTGGGAGTAGGAGGCCCAGCCTCACTGCTGGAATTGAAACTCCATCCCAGTGGGCCGCAGTCCTGCACACAACCACTATTCCTCCGGGGCTCAGCCCGCTTTCATCTTCTTTTAATGCTTCCTGCCTTGCTAAAGATTTTGCCCCAGCCCCTCCAAATTTGTCAATATTGCACCTTGAGGCTTGATTCTTTTTTTCTTCACTTATTTCAACGTGGGAACTGCCTTTGTCTTTTGGGTTTCTAGTTCCAACTTTGTACTTTTCATTGTAATATTTTACTTTGTCTGCTCAAGCTGTCCTTTGAAATTTTGTGTTCAATTCTTTTACTCCATCATTTCTTCAGCTTTTTAGAGCAAGTGTCAGAGTCCCATCTGATACCCATTTTGGCCTTTCCCCGGCCCCTCTCATTATTTTCATGAATTTTTGCTTTCTTTTGCAATGATGCTTTTGATCTCATGCCTTGACTTGTCTGGGATAAGAATAAAAATCCTGTTCTTGAACTCATCTTTGACTTTGGATGGGATAAAAATCAAGGCTATATTTTGGCTCTTATAGACTTATTCAGCTTTAACTTGAACTTGCAAATGAGTGCTTGGTGGTATTTCCACAAATTGTCTCTAGCTTTGTTCTTATAGTGTTGAGTTTTCCTATCCTTTATTTCCAATTTTATAGTTAATGTGACTACTGATAATTCCATCTGGTGAAATTTACATTGATAGTTGTCACTTATGTTGCTGAAAAGGGCTTTTGAAATGAACAAGTTATTGGTATTATAAATTTCTACCATTAGAAGAATTCATTAAGGCTAGATGAATAATACCCTTTATTGACATTGTATATACTGCTTTTACTGACTTGTACATAAATGACTTGACCACTATAACTACTGGCTGAAAACCAATATTTAGATTGAAGTCCATTGATCACTAAATGCATGCAGCTAACAGCCTGTGTTCCTGACATACTTTTTCAACTCTACATGTTCAGCTGTTGGTTAGCCAAAGATTGTTGAATCTGGGACACGATTTTTGTTCTACTTAAAGGCTAATGAATAGTTGTCACTAGTTAGTTCTTGGAGGTCAGAACACACAAAACGCTGGGTCAGAGAAAAAGAACACTTTTAATTATGGTCCAGCAAGCAACAGGTCATTGGTATATCTGCATAGGTTCCCTTTGCCTCCAAGTCTCTTGAGGACACTGTGAAGAGCCCAGATGAATGCCACAGGACATTTGCATTGTGTCTGAGGAACTTTCGGGTTGGCGATCCTATCTCATTTTGAGAAAACAGTAAGCAAGTCTACTGGTTATCTGAGGAGAGAAATTTCTCATTTCCAAAAGAAAAGGCCTTGGGAAAAAACCTGTCAGGATCTTGCAGATAGATACACCAAGTTATTTAAAAACACCTTTGAATAAAGTATATGTGATTCTAACAGTTGGAACATAGGTAAAAAATCTAGATGGATTGTCACTAAAATTACATGACTAGTTCTTAAGACTACCACTCCACTTTAAAGAAAGTGGAACTAGAAACCACACACGATGCATTCTGGGCCTGGTTTGTGAAATTAAGGCAACAAATCATTGCATTTAGTATGCCCAACCTTCCAAGTCAAGCCCTTGCTATTTATTCTGAAAGTTCTCAAGCGAATGTGCATTTGTATGTTTAAATTAAAGAGAAAAATAAAAATGGTGAAAGATATGGATAAGTACTTCATTTTTAGCATTTTAACCCATTTAGAAAATTCATTTAACCCATTTACAAAATTATTCAAATAATTTTTCAAGAGCTGTATATCATCAGATCATACCAATGGTATGGAACTCAACTTATCCTGTACTTTCCAGAGTGTACCTTGACAGAGGGTGTAGTAGATACATGATGTCTACAGTCCTTTTGTCCCAGTTTTATAGAAATCTCCTTTCATGGATCATGTTTCCTTTCTCTTAGGAATAAAAGCACCTCTGGGGGATTGTTGCAGGTAATGACAAACCTAACTACCTTAAAGAATACTTTCTAGCTTATGAATACCTTTGAGAAGACTTTGCTGACAACAGGACAATTTACAGATAGAAAATCCACTACAAGTTAAGAAGAAAGATGCAATTTTCTTCCCCAGAATTTTTCATTAAGTACTGGCTGCTTGTGGGGAGGCTGTCACTTTTCCTCCTGAAGAGTTGCTATGGAGGTTCACACGAGTCCCAAGCTTGAGATGTGGGGTGGATGAAAGGGATGTGAGGCCTCACATCAAGTGGCCAAACAGCAGTTATCCACCACCATTGCATCTTACACGATTTTATAAGCACCTCAGGTATGGTAAATCTTCCCTTTGTTTTACAAGCCTAGAGCTTTTGCAACAAGGCAGGAGGCCCATAAACACACAACTCATTTATACTAATCTAGTCCAAAACGTTTTCAATGTAGTTGATGTACTACATAAAAGAGGCATTAAATCTGGGAGGTTGCTTGCTCTCAAATTCTAGTGAAAAGAAATCATGCTGAAAATGTCACAATGTTCAACACTTCAAGTTTGGCCTATCAGAGATTTAACATGAATGATCATGATTTTCCTATTGCTGTTAGTTATTGTTTTTTTCTTTGCATGTTTTTCTGTATATGAAATGCAGGATAGGTAACTCAGACAGAGACAGTAACTAGATTCATGGTTCCTGAGCCTATGGCAGGGGGGATTGGGGAAATGGGGAGCTATCAAGGATGAGTACAAGGAAGACAATGTTCTAAAATGGATTGTGGTGCTGACTGTACAACTCTTTTTAATATGATTGGACTGTTGAATTGTATGATATGTGGATTATGGACCAAGAACACTGTGAAAAAAGAAGTATGAGGAAATTAAAAAAGGAAATTTTTGACCAGAATGATTTCCAACAATAATAGAGTTCCGTTGGACAGATTGTTGTTTTTCCAAGGTGTGGGCAGTCAGCTCTGACACATAGCAACTGTGCTCTCAAGGCAGTTATATATTCATATGTCAATTTCAGGATTGGATGTCTAGCCTAGGTGGAGTTTAGCCTGTCAATCTGGAGATAGCCAATGAGACCTCTGTGTAGGCGCATGGCTTTTTGCTGAGAATTCTGGGAACTCTCCCAGTGTTTCCCCTCAAAGGTGAGAGACTCACAAATCAGTCTCTTGGAGATGCACTACTAGCAAGACAACATGGAGCATGCTGATAGACTCTGAGTCCTGGAGCCTGGAGGAGGCAGAGGAAAAGCCACATGGGCTTGCCCTGATGGAACCAGACCTCTGAAGCCAGAAAAACCACATGGAGACTTCTGCCAGTGATGAGATGTTTGAGAAGCCACAGAGAAGCCCCTGTCAGTGCTGAGATGCTTCTTCCACCACTGGATACGCAAGACTTTGCATCCACTGGCCTGTGATTGTCCTGGCGTCATTGCATGTGCTTTGTGAGTCTGAAGAGGACTAATGAATTGGTATTGGACATAAGAGCTAATATCAGATTGTGGACTTGGACTGGGCTGCGTTGGGATGCTTTCTCAACGTTCCATTCCTCTTGGATATAAGTCTCTCCCTTATGTACATATGCGTGTTTATGACTTTGTTTCTCTAGTCCACCCAGAGCCTGTTCCTGCGCCAGCTTCTCTCTCACTGTGTTTGAGTCCATTGTTGCAACTTCTGGGCCAATCCAGCTCATGGAGGGAGAGGCTTCCGATTTTTTTTTTTTTTTTTTGCTTTTGCTAACACTCTTTTTTACCAAGGATACCATCTTTTCTCAGGGACTGATCTCTCTTTATAATGTGTCCAAAGTCTGTGAGACAAATTTTGCTAACCTTGCCTGCTTGACCGGGCTTGCCAAGGACAGCCCTCCAGATGGGCTTCTGTCAGGAAAGACTTATTTATTCTTCTGGGAGTCCATGGTTCTTCCAATATTGTTCACCAACACCCCTCATTCAAACATATCGTTTCTTCTCTGATCCTCTAGATTCATTGTCTAGCTTCCACATGCAGGAGGCAATTAAAAAATTAACAGCTTCAAAAAGTTCGTGGAAAAAATCCCTTCTTTCCTCATTCCATTTTTCTATGGACTTTTTGAAGTCCCCTCTTAGCTGCAGAAAACCCTCCTGGCCCTGCCTATTCCATTGATTCTGTGTCACAGCACCACTCCCTGCTTTGTAAGCCATTACCCCGAAGAGATGTTCCTTTTCTCTTCTCTTTTTGGTGCTTAGTTCCTGATCCAGATCTTCCGATTGGCAAAAATGCCCTCCTGATACAAAGGAAAAAAACAAACAAAAATTCCACATTTAGATTACTAGGGAAAAGCAGGAGATTATCAAAGGTCTAAATAATGCAACCAATAGCAAAACACCCCAGTAAATCATGCTAACCCACCTAAATTAGATAGCACTGTCCGCATACAATTACATTGTTTGGCTCCCATGACAGCCTTTAAGTGTGACATGTTATTTGACATGTTTGCAATTAGGGCTTAGAAAAAAATCAATTTTTTTCTATTCCACTTAAAATAAAAAATGAACTGTTTTCCAGTGAAATGCACCTTTTTAAATTCAAGACAGACCAAAAAAAGTAATGGCAGAACACACCTATCACAGCTGCGTTATCAAGACAGACACTTAAAGTCTGATTTTATTAGATTTTATGAAAGGGTAGCACCCAGAAGTAATTACTAGCATGTTGTATTTACTTTTGCATCATTATCCTTGTTCACTTTGCCCTGAGACTTTCAACAGGAAGTGGGCCAGGGAGTGTCCTGGCCTCCCCAGGGAGCTTTTGAAGAAGCTGTGGTGACAACAATTGTAGCTGCTACCTCCTTCAAAGGTGTCCTCCTCCTCCTTGCTTCAGCCTGAGACCCTCATGCTTTCCTTCCCCCTTCTGCTTACCTGCGGAGTTTAGTTTCATGCTGCTCAGAAGAATTCACGTTTGCTGTAGATACCTGAAAACGAGACCCTTGATGGAGCAAACTATTTCCCACTCGGCCGACCATCCTTTCTCCTCATCACTGACTGTTACTTGAATTCTCTTGAAATGGACAACAAATGCTTCAATCTTTTGGCCTTTCGGGAAAGTAATTTTGCCTTTGCTGTAGGTGCACTCCATCATTAAATATCAGTGATCGATGCCGGAGTGCGTCATAGTAATTATACCCTACTAATTGCCACCGAGTGCTCTCCTCAACATGGACACCCCATGTGGGATTCATAAGGTGTCCATGATTGATTTTTTTTCCAGCAATAGAACACCAGGTCTTTCTTCCTGGCCATGTCTGGATGGGCTCAAATCTTTTCCCTTTGGTTAGTAAGCTCAAATATGAATCATTTGCACCTATCAGGGACGCTAAGGACAATAATACACAACATTGTTCGTGTGTTAGCAATGCACCAGGCATTGTTCTCAGGGCCTTACATGAATCCCCACATCTGATATTCTCTATATACTTATGATTATTACTGATACATACACCTGCTGTTATCAACACATCAAGAGGGCTCAGCAATTATAATGATTTATGTAGGAAGTGTCCTAAGTAAATCCCTGTAATTCTAATTACTTGCTTTAATGCCAATGAGGGTGGGCGGGTGGGTTATGATATGAATGCTTCCATAGGTGAATTTTGCATAAAAAAATCCATCCTGGTGGTAGGCAGAGCAATGGCCCTGCGAATTCTACACACCCTCGTTTTGGGATTGCGTGACTATCTTCTTTATGCAGTCGAAAGGACTTTGCAGATATAAAGAGATGGAAAACTAGCTTGGATGATCTGTAATCACAGGGCCCTTCTAAAAGGACTGCAGGAGTGTCAGGGTGGGAGGGAAATTTGATGATGTGACTCTGGTAACTTTAAAGATGGAGTTAGAAGCCTGGGAAGGAGTTGGCCTTTCATAACTGGAAAAGGCAAGGCTCTGATTCTTTATGGAGTCTTCGGAAGGAACATCTTGATTTTAGCCTCCTGATACCCTTTGGGACTTCTGATCTCCAGAACTGTAAGATAATAAATTTGTGAGTTGTGTGTGTTGGGGGTTCTGAGCAGTGAATCCTGTTGCTGGTACTTGTGCTTGATGTGTTTCCACAGCTTCCCCTCATTGATATGCTCCTAGATGGCACCCACGGCGATGGTAAGAAGAGGGCACCCATGGCGATGGGAAGGGCGAAGGTGAAGGTCCCACAGAATAGGAGGGGGTACAACCTCACACTAAACAACAGGCTGCCATCAATCCTTCCTGCCGAACCAGTCCCACCACCAAATTTGTGTCGTTTTAAACCACCAAACTTGTGATACTTTTAAACAGCATTACTAGCAATTGAATACAAGTGTGCATCCTGACATCAGGTGTGAAGTGTTATTACATGGTGTGAAAAAATAGGAGAGTCCGGGGGAGGACTGGGAAGTGAGAGTCTTTCGAGGAGTCTACACTAAGTTGAGTTTAAAAAATTACCCGCCACCCCCAATTCGGACAAAGGAAGGGGCAAGGAGGGCATCAAAGACACAGCAAGCAGCATTCATAAAGGCCCAACACTGGGAATCTCCAGAGAGAACGACGTTGTCTGCAGTTTGAGTGCAGGCTGTCCTGGGCTATGAACTTCTGGTTTCTGAGCACCTGCTGCTGCTGTTGTGGTTGTGAAGTGCCCTCCAGTCTGTTCTGTGCACAACAGAATGAAACACGACCTGAGTCTGCAGCTTCCTCACACTCATTCTCATGTCTGAGCCCACTGTTACCCCACCGTGTCACTTCATCTCCTTGAGGACTTTCCTCTTTTTTTTTTTTCCTTTGCTGTCCCTCTACCAAACATGCCGACCTTCTCCAGGAAGTGGTCTTTCCTGACAGCATGTCCAAAATATGTAAGAGAACGTCTCACCCTCCTGGTCTCTGTGGAGCCATTTGACCCAACTCCTTCCAAGGCAGATTGGTTTGTCTTCTAAGAAGACCATGGTACTTCAACATAGTTGACCAGCACCACAATTCACATGCATGCTCTTTCATCCTTCCTTTTCAATATCCAACTGTCACATGCAGATGAGGCAACAGAAAAGATCATGGGTTAGGGGAAAGCAGACGCACCTCAGGACTCAAAGTGTTATCTTTGCTTTTCTCGACTCTAAAGAGACCTCGTGCGGCACACTGGCCTCATGCAGCTGCTCTTTTGATCTCTTGACCGCTGCTTCCATGGGCACTGACTGTGAATCCTCGCGAGACAAAATCCCGGACAACTTCAACTGGTTCTCCACTTAATCATGGACCTAATAGTTCGGTTGTGAGGATGTAAACTTTCTTTACCTTGAGTCATCATCTATTCTGAAGATGGCAGCCCTTGATCTTCATCAGCAAGTGCTTTAGGCCTTCGCGATTTCAGTAATTGAGGCCATATCATCAGTGTGTCACAGGTGGTTTCTAAGGCATCCTCCTGTCTGGAGGGCAACTGCTAATTGGCCAGTAATGTTGTAAGCCTTCACTCTCACTTTCAAATGATTAAACCAGTCATCTCAAAGGAAATCAAATTTACTGCCATCCAGTTGATTCTGGCTCATAGTGACTAAAGGATAGAGTGCACTTTTGAGGTTTTACAAGAGCAGACAGCCTTCTCTTCCTTCAAGGAGGCAGCGGTGGATTTGAACTGCTGACCACATATTTCATAGCATTATGCCTTCTGGGTTCCTAAAACTAACCCGTATTCACAACTTCTTTATCAGAATCACATTCATTTATGGCACATGTGATGTTTAAATCATCGAGACCTCTGCTCAGACTCTTTTTTTTTACCCTGAAAGCTAAATTAGAACCATATACACCTGTTCTGCCTTACCTACAAATTCTTAAAGACCCAGTTAGGAATGATCTTGTTTGTAAGCCAAGGATGGCCTGTACTGGGCACTGGAGGATAGAAATGATTGGAGATTATCATCCTTATAAAAATCCTAGAATGATTTTAGGGAGTTGAAATTTTGTACCAAGATATTTTTCAAGAAGAATAATTTGAACAGAGAATCCTTTTGCAATGTGAATTTTTAGTTTATGTTTATGAGTTCATGCTTTTGTATATTGTATTTATTTTTTAATAAGAAAATTTGTTTTTATAAGGAAATGTTTTTTTTTTCTGTAATAATGCTAACAATAGAGATAGAGAAGACCAGCCAAGTCCCAGCATACTAGACAGAAACTCTGGCAAGGGTGAATCAGCAGGGCCACACTCCACTCCATGTCCAACGACTCCACATCTTTTGAACATGCAGTTTTGATTTCCTAAGTCTAGCAATTCTCCTTTCAGAGGCATCTTTGTGACTTAGTAGTTTGGTTCATCAACTAGATTGTTAGCACTTTGAGAAAACATATTGAAGTCCCAACTATGATTGGTGGAACTGGCCTGGGAGCGGACTTTTAGGCAGCAAATATCCCAAAGAGGGCAAGGCCAGTACACTCAGAGCCTTATTTAGCAGTGTTCACCTACTCTTTTCCCCCCGCTAAGATGGGTAGGGTTCAATAGGAATGATCTGAAACTCACCCTTTTCTCTCACTGAGCATAGAGGTGCCCACAGAGCTTTCCACAGAAAGAACATCATTGACTCTCATTTTCCTTCTGACAACAGGGCTGTTTCTACACAAAACTAACTTGAGGTTAGCTTGCATCTTTCAGGTGAGAAAATCATATTAAAAACTCCCTGTACAGGAATGACAGCAGAATTTAAAGTTCTAAATGTTGTATGACCTTGGACATGTCCCCTATCTTTTTCCGTGAAGACCACGGATAGCTGAGAGTGAGATCTTTGTAACTCATTGTACACAGGTAAGTTTTACTCTATGTGGCATACCAGGTTGAGAAATACTCACTGAAGAAGGTCAAGGAGTTTAACAATCTCATAATCCTTTAATACAATTGTCTTTCAAAGGTGTTTGCATCTAAATGAGAGCTTTAAATCAGGTGATTTGTATTTGAGCCTCCACTGAAAATTTGCATCCTTATCCCCAATTCACTGTAACAAGACCCCCAGGTGGTTCTTATAAACACCTGGGTGATGTATATAAACATAGTCTATATAAGTCTATACATCCACATAAGAATCAGCTGGAGAGCTTGCTAAATGTATATCTTGCTTCAGCAAATTATCCCAGATGATGCCACTGGGTGCACTAATTTAGAGTGTGTTTCTAGAATGAGAGTGAATTGCTTGGAAAAATGAATACTGCATACAAAGCTCCACTCTGCCTAGCAAAATTATGTTTTGTTTTGGGGGGGTTATTGTCCCCACTCCCTTAGTATATACATAAAAGCAAATGCTGATCGCTTTGCACAGGTCAAGAGGCAGATTTGGGAAATAGTGAGATGCTATCATGAAATACATGAAGAAAAAAAGAAAAGAATTATACAGAAAGTTCTCATTAATATTCTGACAACAAATATCACACTCATTTCCCAAGGTTAATCCAGATGATCCAGAACTTTTCACAAGTTGAATTATTTCCTCAACTGACAAAATAGCAACATTTTCCAACTATTCTTTATCACTGGTAGAAATTTTTACTATTTGTGAATTTTTAAAATATGTGTATGTATGAAAATATATCTGTACATATGGATGTAATATTTTCAACCCTAAAGACCAAAGAAGTTCATATTTATAAGAATACTGACAATAAAAGACAATAATGAAAACAAAAAAAATTGAAGACATTTGATTTACATCAGAATCATCATAGGATGGGATCCTTGGAATCAGTGGTTCTCAACCTTCCTAATGCTGAGACCCTTTACTACAGTTCTTCATGTTGTGGTGACTCCCCAACCATAAAATTACTTTCATTGCTACATCATAATTGTAATTTTGCTACTGTTATGAATCAGGCAACCCCTGTGAAAGGATTGTTCAATCTCCAAAGGGGTCACAACTCACAGGTTGAGAACAGGTTCCACTCCTTGGAATGAACCACTGTCATGAGTCGGGCACCGCCATGCTTAGTGATTCTTTGAAGAGCAAAGAGTAGAAGGAGCACCATGCAAAAAGGCCCAGTTGTTGATCTTTGGTGAGTGTGTGGAACTGCAAATGATTCAATATGATTGGAGCAAAAGTAGATCTTCCGGAATTATTAATATGAGCCCACTAAAAAATAATTACTTGGATAACATCTGAGAGAATGTATTTAAGGTTAGGGTTTGAGGAGAAGGAGCAGCCACAAATAAGAAGAGGGATTGGTGTGTGATTTTATGGATGGAACAGAGGAAATTAAAGAGATGATGGTTTGAATAGGTACAGGTACGTATCGCTTAATATCCTTAATATATTTTGTGAAAAAAATATTAAATAATTTGTCTTTGTTCAAAGCTGTTTTAAGATTTTATGATTGTCCTGGTCCCCAGTGCTTCCCCTGCTGCTGCTGGAGCTTCTGGTGGAGGCTGGAGGAGGGGCTGGAGAGAACAGAGGTGGGATCAGAATAAGAGAGGTCAGGGAGAAAGAACAGTAGGCCTTGATCTGCCTGCTAGTTCACTCTTCAAACAGTAATAGTAGCTTGCCTGGACAGTCCTTGGTGACTGTCTTGAGCAATACACTATAGTGCCATTGATTCCCA
This sequence comes from Nesogale talazaci, assembly GCA_004026705.1. Classification (NCBI taxonomy): domain Eukaryota; kingdom Metazoa; phylum Chordata; class Mammalia; order Afrosoricida; family Tenrecidae; genus Nesogale; species Nesogale talazaci. Next base: position 63,121 of record PVJH01004072.1, on the reverse strand, counting down.
AATATATATCACAAAATTTTCCTGCCCTTTCACCTAATGGACATATCTGGCATACAACTGTGTCTTTTGCTTTATCTGCCTGTATCCCAGTGCTGCAAGAGTCAGAGTTTGAGATCTTCATGATTATACAATTCTGCTTGATGTGGTTGCCAGCAAGACTTAAAAAAAACCACTAAGGGAAAATAACAAATAAAAAGAACAAATCTTATGGCACACCAGCTACATATATATAGTCAGATAATGTTGAATGATAGGGATGTTTAAAAGTATTCTTAGGTAGGAATTTTGTGGTGTGGAGTGGGGAAGGGTTCTAGGTTGACTTCCAAGTTTCCAGTAAAGAAAAATGATCTTATTTGTTAGGATAGCAAAAAAAATTGAGAGGGCAGAAAAGAAAAAAAAATCAATGACTGGTTTTGAATATACTGAATTTCAGGTGAGTGGCAGATCCAATTTAGAAAAGATGATCACAGCCTTGGTACTGAAAGGCAAGGACGTCATTTGGAGGACTAATACAACTACATGGTATTTTAAATTGCCTTGAAGGTATGTGAAAGTTGGACACCGAGGAAAGAAGACTGAAGAAGAATCAATACATTGGCATTGTGCTTCTGGTGATGAAAGTACCATGGGTTGCTAAAAGGACCAAGAAATCTGTCTTGGAAGAAGTATGTCTTCCAAGTATGCTAAGTACGTCTGAGTGCTCCTTGGACATGTCAGGAGAGATCAATCCTAGGAGAAAGACATCGTGCTTGGTGAGGTGGAAGGGCAATGGAAAAGAAGATGAGCCTCAAGGTGATGGACTGACCCAGGGGCTGCAGCAATGCAACAGGAACAGTTGTAAGGATGGCACAGGCCTGGGCGGTCTTTCCTTCTATTGTGCATGGAGTCGTTAGGGTGGAAACAGACTTCATGGCACCTAGCCACACCACCTTTTCTCCCATCCCCAATGCCATTCTGACAATCTGGCATAGACATGCATGCCAACATTTCCAAGAAGAGGAGATTGATTTTCTTGTACTTGAGCCTGGATAGTTTGAGGGACTGCCTTGACTCAAACATTAGAGTGGCATTGATACTGTGTGACCTCTATGGTTATCACATAAACATTTCCTGAACTTCCTCCTTAGCTTGGTGACTCTTTTAAAACAGTTGCCATATTGAGGAGAAGTCCAAATTGGCCCATGTGGGGAGAAGACCACATTGCAAAGCTCTGTGCACCATTAAGCCAAGAGTTTAGTGGAAGTTCCAGTCAATAGGAGCATCAATTACCAGGCATGTGAATGAAAGTATGTCTCAAGTTGTTCAGCATTTACTTCCCACTTGAAGTTTCCAACATAGTGCATAGTAGACAAGCCAGCCTTGTGTCCACTTTGAAATCTTTACCCACAGACACTGTGAGCATAATAAAGTGTTCGCATCACTAAATACATCACTAAGTTGTAGCCAGTAGTAGTACTGGGAACAGGATACATGAGACAGCCAAATGAACATGTCCACAGGATGTCATGCTGGGTGAAGTAGAAGGAAGGAAAGTGAACGACATGGTATTTTAAATTGCCTCAAAGACATGTTCAAGTTGTACACTGAGGAAAGAAGTCTGAAGAAGAATCAATACTTTGGAGCTGTGCTTCTGGTGATGAAAGTACCCTGGGTTGCTAAAAGGACCGACAAATCTGTCTTGGAAGAAGTAGTCTTCCAAGCATGCCAAGTACTTCTGAGTGCTCCTTGGATGTGTGGTCAGGAGAGACCCAAAGGAGGAAGCCCCTCAACCAGATGGATTGACTTAGTGCAACAATGGGATCAAATATAAAAACAATTGTGATGATGGTGAAGGACCAGGTAGTGTCTTGTTGGGTTGGTCACTAAGAGGCAGAACAAACCCAAAGGCATTTGCAACAACAATAGCAAAACTGGAGCTTATAGTTGAGAGCTAGACTTGACATGTTGACCAAGCCAGAGGTATCAATGATATCTTAAGGAATGTCTTAGTAAGATGACAAAAGCAGTGGACTTGGGATTTGGGAGGGTAGTTATATTTAAGGTGCATTTAGAAACAAAAAAAAAGTATGCAGAAAAGGTTAAGAATAATAGTCAAATGCCAATGAGAATACAGCAACAAGTTGATGGCTTTCATTTGGTGCTTACAAAGTGATTGGGAAGACTAAGCAACTTGCTATCAGTGTTTAGACTCATGGTGTAGTTGTGGCACAGACTCACAGAGCTGCTGCTGCTGCGGCTCCCCAGAAAGCAGGAATTTGCAGAATATTCACCAGCCTCACAGACAGGTCTTCTTTAGCCTTGAGACTAGTGATTGGCCAGGAGCATTCTTCTGCACCACGGCCTCAAGTTGAAGAATGAGGCCCATTTTCCAAATCGGAATGAATGCACGTCATTACATCTAGAATGTGAAAAGGATCCAGAACCCCTGGCAAAAGCATAGGAAATGGGAGTAAGAAGGAAAGCTGACTATGAACCCAAACCAAAGTACCAAACTATAACCCATGGTGCCACAAAGAATTGAGAGCATTTTAATTGAAGAACAGAGTCCACCATTAGTGTCAACTCAAGAATGCCATGGAAGGTTGGAAGCACAGTGGTTTGGAGAGTCCTGGTTCTGCCGATTGCATGCAGGTCTCAGCCCACTTCCAGGCTTCTGTTTCCTCCTAGGTCAGTCAGGGTAACACGAACACTGCTGGCTTCTTAAGAGATCTGTGAGCATGATTGCAGAGGCTGAAAGCAGAGAAGGGACTGGAGGCAGGCACCAAGAGTGGCTTTGATGATCCCCTGGCTGGGAAGTGAGGTGTGATGCAGTGCAGCGATGAGACAACCTCCTGGCCCATATGGCGGGTCCTTTATCCATCCTCATCACTGGACCAGCCCAGGAGTCCCACATGCATTGATGGAACAGACACATCTGAATGGCATTTTGTCAAACTTTATTCAACAGCCCTTGATTTCATACCACTCCATAGAGATCTTCAGATAAAAGGGGGTTTAATATACCCTCTCTGAGAATTTGTTTCAACACATACTTTGAAGGATTAAAAGAAAATAAAGGCCAAAACGAGGGTGGAAACCCCCCCCCCAAAAAAAAAAATTCTGCCTAAGAGTTTAGTTTACAGACCAGCTCATACCAAACTTCACATTTCAGAGTTGTCTCCACTCCTCTGAAAGCCTGTTCTGTCCCAAGGGGAGGCTCGGTTTAGCTTCAAATATCTTGTGAATGCTAGTCTACCTCTCTTCTCTTTGGCTTCGTTCTGCTGCTCTGTTGTAATCACAAAGATCCGGCACTCAGAGCAAAATCACTTAGCACTGAATAGCTGACAGATTGCAAACGCCACCAACACCAACAAGCCCATGACCATCTGAGTCGGCTCTAACACACACCCACCCCATAGGACAGAGTAGAACTGCCCAGAGGGTTTCCAAGGTGGCGACCCTTAAGGAAGCAGACTGGCACATCTTTCTCCCGAAGAGTGTGAGCAGATCCTATGGGTCAACCTTTCAATTAGAGCCCAACACCGAACAACTATGCCAGCAACACTGCTAGAAAGAATACTGCACCTACCCACTGCCCTTGGCTCAGTCCCGACTCCCAGGGAGGCTATCTTGGGTTGGCCAAGATGGTAACTCTTCATACCGGTGACCAGTCTCATCTTTCTCCTACAGAGAGAGTGGTCACTTTGAAATGCTGCCCTGGTAGCGATGTCACGCCTAATCCACAGGACCACCAGGGCTAGATTTATAGCCAGGCTATGCTATTTTTGAGCTATATCCCCATAGGTAGCTTCTGAACCAACCAGAGCCTCAGGGAGATAGTTAAGTTTATTGTGCAAACCTGGCCAATAAATACATGTGCGGTGAATTGAAGGGCAGAGAGATAAATGGCTCAGTGAGCCTCATCTTGCTAGTTCTCAGATCTCTTGCTCTCTGATGGTCGGACCAGGGTGCAGCTGCCTTAGCCAGTTGCCTGCTTCCACTGGAAAAGCTCACCTCCTGGGAGACATCCCTGAGGAGAAACCAAATGGACCTATCCTGATGCAGCCCTGAGTACCGGAGCAGCCATGTGGAGACCCCTGCCAGTGCTGAGATGCTTACCCACTCACTGATTCAGCTTTCCTCCTGCAGTCGGCCTCATTGTGTGTGTTTTGTGAGAATGAGGAGGACTTTGAATGTCAGTGTGAGACAGATGGGCTTATGGGTTTGGGCAGCACTGAGTTGGGATGCTTTCTTAGTGAAAACTTACCCTTTATATAATACTTTCTCTTGTACATATGAGTGCTATCAAATTGAAAAAAAATTAGTAAATGCTATTATCCCAAACCAAAGTCATTGCTGTCAATTCAACTCTGACTTGTGGTGCCCCGTGTGGTAAGGTAGTAGTGCATTCTATGGTGATTCCCCTGCCCCCATCCCCTAGTTTTGGGTTGTGTAGACAAATTGCCAGGCCTTTCTTCCTTGCTTCTACTGGGAAAGTTCAAACCTCCAAGATTTAGGGTAGTACTTTAGTGCAATCCAAGGGATTTGTAAATGATATTAGCCATCATTTATTGGCATATATATAATAAATGCTGTGCTTAGTACCTTACTAATCATCAACATAGTTCTATAAGGATTAATTGTTTTTCCACTCGCTGCTTTGAGGGAGAAAGGCAAGGTTATATGTTCCTGTAAAGACTCAAAAAACCTTTATGAGTTAAGAGTTGGAATCGACTGGGTATCACGGGACTGGGTTCATCTGTAAGTAAGGAAACTGAAGCTGAAAAAGGTAAAGTCAACTTACCCTCAGAGCACACACTACTCCACGTGCTGCAGAGACAAGACTAGAACTCCTGTCTGGGAATGTAAATGGAAAAGGAGAGACAGACTGAGCCCAGCTCCCACCACAGGATAGATCCCAAATGAGATCACAAAAAGTGACTTGCCAAGGGGCTGGGCTGAAATGAAAACCTACACCCCCTGATTCGGAGTCGTGGGCTCTTTACTGGGCTCCCCACCTCTCCTTCCTTCATCAAAACCCATCCAGAGACCACAGGAACAGGAAGCACAGCCTAAGCAGGAGCATCATATATACATGACAACTGTGCTCTCTGCTGGCTTTTAAGAGAACTACAAAGGGGCCACTTGGCAAAGTGTACTACTGCAGGTTTCCTTACCAGTTTCGGTTCTTTCTATTTCAACAGCCCCTGAGTCCCTTCCTCATCTGTAAAAAGACACCCCCCAAACACCATTTTTTAATGGGACACTTTTGGTTCTTAAATACTTTTATAAGAAAGAGCTTTATATCAAAGAGTAATTGTATATTAAGAAAACATCCTAGCTCAGTCCAGATCAAGTCCACAAGTCTTATATTAGCCCATATGTCTGATTCAGTCTATAAATTCCTCTTCAGACTCATACAACACATGCAATGATGCTGCATGCAGGAAGACCATCATCCCAGCCTCTGTGGGGGGCAAGAATGGTGGGGAAGGGATGGGAGGCTGAGGTCAGAGGCTCGGATGGAAAGGTGGAGGTTCAGAGAGCGATGACAGCTGCAGGCATGTGAGGAAGCGACACAAGAAGAAATGACACAATATATGTATTTATGTATTATGAGAAACAATGTATGAGCCCCCAATAAAATAATTAAGCATGAAAAAAAGAAAAAAAGAAAATACCATGGGTTGGACCAGAGACATCTTGTTCTCTAAGGTGATATCTTTTCTTTATAACACTTTAAATAGGTGCTGTGCAGTAGAAATACCTGATGCCACAGTTGGTTTAATTTCCTAATTGCTACTGCTATGATAATTGATTGTGGAGCCTAGTAAAATGAAATTCTTGACAACTTGACCCTTTTCTATTGAAGCCGCTTACAAGCCCATTTGTAAGAACTTTGTGATCTTTATGCTGGAGCATAATCAGGACTTTTGGCTCTTAGCAAACAAGTTCTGCCACTTGCCTTAGCCAGGATTGTTAATGAATCTTCCTCTAATCCTAATGCCACTTCCTTCCTCATGCAGTTTAGCTTCTACAGATATTTTATGACAAAGCCGGTTTGGTCTTTGAAAAGGCTGTGAGGGCTTGGGCACCTTCTCAGAGGGTTTCTTTTCACCTCCACACCCTTCTTCCCCCTGTGTAAGCATGCAGGCACACCCAGCTGACTGACAATGCACACAACCTCTTCAGAGAACGTCTGAGTTACAGTGGTCTCAGCCATGACCACAGAGCCAAAAATTAAATACGAGGTCTCGAAGCATACTTTTGGAAAGGATTTTCTCAGTATTCGTTAAATACTAGATAAATGAAGGAGTTGTGGCAGTCTTAAGTGCTTGACTACTGACCAATTATAAAAGAACTTTGACCTCGATTCTCTGTCTTTTGAGCCCCACTGCCCACAGAGGCTGGGATGATGGTTGAAATGGGGTGTGAAATGCATCCTAAGGAGAACTGATTGTCCCACAGCTGATCCATTCTCTTGGCTGCTAACCAGAAGGTTGTTGGATCAACTCCCACTCCCACCCAGACCCGAGGCACCACAGTAGAAACATTCACACGACCGGTTTCTGTAAAGATTAAAAACAAACAAAATGTCTATGGCAGCAGTTCTACTGCCCCAGGAGTCAGAAATGACTATACCTAACAGCTACAAAGTGTATCTGTGAGCAAAAAAAAAAAAAAAAAAAAAATCCAGAAAAATATTTGGTAAAACATATATTAAAATTCAAAACCTAGAATTTCTTGCCACTGAACTTCACAGCACACTTACACTTTAGTGGCCAGTTTGACTGATGTCCTTGGATCATGATATGTGACTTCTAATAGGCTGTATTTCTAAATGACGAACAAACACATCGATAGCCAAAGTCCTGTTCTCATCAAGGCTTTTGTGAAACAATGCTTGTAATATGCCTTGATTGCCTGGAGCCTGGCACACAGGAATAAAATAATAAAAACTGTTCAAATGAAATCAAAACAAACCACAGGGCTTCCAGGACCAACACAAATGCCCGAATCTCCTGAATTCTTCCCCCGATGGAGCATTGGCAGGCTTTCTGGAATGGGAATCTTGTTGCTAAACATTTCATTCCCAGAGCCAGTCACCTTCCACAGGTCTTGGGGAAGCTGAAATTTCTCAGCCGTTCTCTGGTGTTGGAAGTAAACTTGTTATTGAAGCCATCTCCCTAACAGCAGATGCACATCTCCGGTGTGGCAGGTATGGCGAGTATGCCCTGGATACCACTGGGGGTGGGGGGGACACCCATGAGCAGTTTTGAGTTGACAGAGAAGTGTCCACTGCCCTCTGTGATGTAAAATGAATTCTCATGGGGCTACTTTCTGAATCTAAGGAGTCCTTGGTGGTGCCAGGCTAACCGTGAGATTGAGGATTCAAACCCACCAACCGCTCCATGATGGAAAGACGGATGAGGATGTTGGCCCTCATGATGACTTACGACCTTGCGAACCCCATGGAGCGGTTCTACTCTGGCCTGTCGGGTGACCAGGAGTTAGAATTGACTTTACGGTCAGGGTTTTGATGAGTTTGAGATGTCTCCACCTACCAGTCCTCCTGGAGTTACCCAAAGAGTGTGCCTTCGGCCTTGTATGTTTTTAAAATTGGCCAGTCAAACAGTTAACAGTATACCTAACCTGGGAACTTCACACTTTGTCTAGTATTTAATAATAAGTAGTAAGAAATTCCTTTCTAAAATTATGCTTAGGTACCTTAGATTTAAATTTGGGCACTGTGGCTACATGGCTGAGACAACTGTCATTCAGAGACTGTCTCTGAGGAGAATGACCCTGTACCTTGGAAGTTACTGTGTATGTATGTGTGCATTCAAAAGCAAGAAACCAGGTAGTTTCAGGAGAACACGTGATAGGAACTTTCCAGTTAATCTGCTTCTTAGTCTGATTGTCCATCTTGTCAGTCTTTCAGTCATTGGCATACCAGAGGTTTTGGTGCCAATTACAATATTCATCAAGGTAGACACTTGTGCTGGTCATGTACTTATGTCAACTTCATGATTGAGCTGTAGGGGTGGAATCTGGTCTGTTAATCTGGAGATAGCCATTGAGTAGCCAGCTAGGCCTCTGTGTGGGCATTGCTTTCTCCTGAGACTTCTGGGAAATCTCCCTGGTGGTATTTCCCTCGTGGAGATGAGAGACCATCTCCCCAGTTGTTGGGAGTCAGTCTCTGAAACAATGAATTACGGACAAGACAAGATGGCAGCATCTGAGGAGCTCAAGTTGCTGGAGCAGTAGTTACACAGCCTTACCCTGATGGAAACAGACCTCTGAAGCTGGAGAAGCCATGTGGAGACCCCTGCCAGTCCTGAGTTGCTTCTACCACCACTTGATGCTGTTGATCGACCCTGAGCTCTGGAAGCGAGGAGCCCAGGGGAGACCCCTGCCAGCATCGGGACTCTGCATCCACTGGTCTTTGACTTCATGAGTCAGAAGGAGACTTTATAGACTGGTATCAGGCATATGGGCTAGTATTGGACTTATGACTTTGAACTGGACTGGGTTGGGATACTTTCTCAATATTCCATTCCTCTTGTATATAACTCTTACCCTTATATTCATATGCTTGCCTATGAATTTGTTTCTCTGGGAGAAACACAACCCTTCTCTGGGAGACTCTTGGTGGGGTAGGGGCGGGCCTGGAGATAGAGGCAAGGATTGCAAGACTTTAACTCATATGCTTTGAGCATGGGAACAGGAGGGCTCACTCCCTGGAGAAGGATCTCATGCTTGGTAACATAGAATGACAAACAGGAATGGACAAATCTCCATTCAAGGAGATGGATTGATACAGTTCCTGTAACAACGCGATCAAACATAACAGCAATTGTGAGGATGACACAGTACCTGGTGATGTTTCCTATCTGCTGCGCAGAGGATACGAGGCAACAATGACTAACAACAATAAACATGTAGCGATCTAGTTATAATGACTCATTGTTATAAATGCCTCTTTGCTCATTGCTCAGCTACTAGCCAGCTGGAAATTTGGTGGTGCAAATTCACCCTGAAACAGCTCAGAAGATGGGTTTCGAAATTTGCTCCCCAAGGTCGCAGCCTTGAAAACACTCCGGAGCAGTTTTGCTCTGCGCATGCGGGGATTTTTCATTAGCTGGAATGCACAGACAGCCGCTAACAGCCCGTGAACTATAACCAAACAGTGGCATGTGCAAAGATAGGCACTTGAAATCCTTAAGGACACAGGGCAGGCAGTCACTATGTTCATGACTAGATTACCCGGTAGTTATTTTAGTAACTGAGAAGCATGGAGGTTTTTCAGAGGAATTCCCTGAAACCAGTGAGCCCTGACAGTCGAGTGGATTAAATGTTGAGTTGCTATTGGCAGCTTGAACCTAGCAGCTACTCTACCAAGAAAGATGAGGTCATTTTCTCTTCTGAAGATTTACAGCCTCCAAAACCCCATGAAGCAATTTATCTATGTATTAGAATTGACTTGATGGCAAAGGGTTTGGGTTTTTTGGCACTTAAAAACCCAATGAGATGGTCAATTGACCAAAATCATGCAGGAGGTGGCAGGCAGAGCACAATTTAATTATGAGATGCCCACCCTGATGCTTTTTTTTGTTTGTTTAGTTTTATTGGAATATATGAGGGGGTACTCTAAGAAAGCCTGTGGGGAACAAACTCTGCTGGGCGGTGCTTTCAGAGTGCTCATTTCCCCCCACAAGGGAAGCATCAAGCAACTTGCTCTGAGTTAGTGCACCCAGAGGTGTTGCCTGGGAATATTCTCTCTGGTCACAGTTAATTTTTTGTAAAAACAGTTTTGCTCCAGCCTCATTTTTTTGTGAAGGCCAATTCAAGAGAACAGTGTGTAGCTGTAAAATCTTGTTTCCTGACTGGGAAAAGTGCCGCAGAAATTGTTGTGATGTTGAACACAGGTTACAAGGATAGCACTATGGGGGCAACACAAGTGTGTGAGTGGTTTTCTCATTTCCCAAAAAGTGTAATGTCAATTGATGACAAGCCTCACTCTGGATGTCTGTCACCTTCACGAATTGACAAAAATGTTGACAAAAGTCATGCATGTGTGCTTAGGACTGACGATAGATCATTGAGGATGTGCAGGAGTGATCTGGAAGACCTTGAAGCTCAGTTCAGTGAATTTTAATGGAAGATTTGGGAATGAGAAGAGTTCCTGTGAAATTTGTGCCTGAGGGGATTCTGACTGGGGAAAGGGATGTCCAGTGGGAGCATGCCCTGCTTTGAATGAATTGTTCCAAAGCAAGCGACCCAGACTTTTTTCCAAGGTCATTGCTTGTGAGGAGACATGATGCCATTCTCACAATCCAGAAAGCAAATATCAGTCAAGCCAGCAGAACATGCCATTGTAACCTCATGCAAAGAAAGTTCATCAAGTGAAATCAAAGATCAAGACAATGCTTATTTGTTTTTCCTTTGTTTTGATATTAAGGGTGTGAGTGCATTTGAAGTTCATTTCCCCAGGTCAGATTGTTAATGAAGCTCTTTATTTAGAGGTTCCGAAGATATTCTGTATCAGACCTTATTTATGGCAGGCAGAGACTGATTTTGCCAGGTATATGCATGGTAAGAGAGGTTGGGGATAGTGATGAGCACAAGAAAGAAGAAAATGTTCTAAAGTGTACGGTGGTGATGCTGGTATAATTCATCTTAATATGACTAAACTTTTAAATTGAACAATATGTGAACTGCATGTCAATAAAATGACTAAGAACAAGATTTAAAGAATAAAGGGAGTGAAGAAAAAAGGGAGGGTCAAAAGGGAGCTCAAATGATAAGACATTATATTTTATTCTAGATATACCTACCATCATCAACTTTACAGTGTTCTTCTGCTCAACTCTGGACCCCATATTTTCAGAGATTTCATCTCTTCAGTGAGTGAGAGAACAAAAATTCATATCTCTATGATGCTAGATTGCTTCTCTCTAACCTGCATGCCATGAAGTCTCTGGTGGTACAAATGATGAAAGGTTAGCAGTTTAAATCCACTCGAGGTGCATCAGCCTTCAAAAGATCACAGAAACAACCTTGAAAACCCCATGGAATGATTCTTCTCTGCATAATGGGTCTTCATCAGTTCGAACCTAGTCCTTGGCAACAACAATAGCTACCTTTTGGGTCATATTCCTTGCTATCAAGAACCTACCATTGATCATCTTACATGTATAAGGGGCTTCAAAAGCATGTGGAGCAATTCAATCAATTCTGTATGCGAAATCCAGGAAAGATAAATCTATAGGGACAGTTGCCTAGGGGTCTGCCAGGGCAGGTGGTGGTAGGGGAATGGGGAAGTAACAACAATGGTAGGAGAAAGAAGAAAATGTCTGAAATTGATTGTGGTGATGAGATAATACATTACATGCATGATATGTGAGATATATGTCAACAGCCCTGTTTCAAAAAGAAAAAGGTAATGAAAAGACAACAGATTTTTTGTATGACTTTTCTGAAGCCCCTGAGTGCTATTCTCCACTCTTGACATGAGTCCTTGCCTATTTGCTACACCACTAATTCCCACAGTTTTCATGATGAAGCCCTTTAAAAGAAAATCTAGACTCTTAAGAGACTCTACTTGATAAATACAAAAGATCAATGCTTACTTAAGAATTAAAGCTGTGAGCTAACAGAGTTATGGAGATGTTTAGAAAGGCAAAATCCTAATCAATCTTATAGGTAATTTCTTGCCACATATATCTTTCCAAAAAAAAACTATCCCAGGGCAAAGAAAAAACAAAGCAGAAGCAGCAGAAGAGATCAAACCCAGAACAAAGGCTCCCTCCCAGTCATTTTCTTCCAGGTTCTCTTGTGCTGAGTTCATTGCTGAGACAGGAGAGCCCGTGATGTCTCAAGCTCTGTCTCCCTCTGGTGACCGCTCCTCCTATCTTTGGGCTCCAGAATAGACTGTGGCCATCCCTGCTTTTCGGAGAAGCTACTCTGCCTTTGATGACGTGAAAGAGAACTTCATTTGGAGATAAGACTTCTAATTAACCACTGCTGCCATGTGTTGTACAGACTGAGAAAATAATTCCCATTAGCTCTTTGCTTGGTGCCTGGTCTGCCCTGGTGTGTGTTCTCACTGGGGCTGGTGCCATCGCCTTCTGAGAGTTCTGGAATAGGCTTGATGTAGACATTCTTGTTGTTAGTGAGCACAGCTTCTTCTCCAAGCAGAGAGAAAAAATGAAATATTAAAGGATGGGGAGGTATCTTTATTACAAGTCAGTCTCCATGCAGGGCTCGGTTCCCTGTGATTGAAGCAGATCCCAGAAGGCACAAGGGGTAGGAAAAATATATCGAACTTTCCAGGTCTCCAGAAGAATTAAAAAAGTTCTTTCCCACTGAGTTTCTAGAGTCATTTTTCTTTTCTTTTTTAAGAAAGCATTTCTCATGAACTTTTATTCATTATTATTATTACTTTGAAATTTTGATAAATCATTTTACTGGGGGTTCATACAGCTCTTATAACAATCCATACATCAATTGTATCAAGTCCATTTGAACATAGGTTACCATCATCGTTTCCAAAATATTTTCCTTCTACTTGAGCCCTTGGTATCAGCTCCTCTTTTTCCCCCTTCCTCCCACACCCTCTCCACCTCACGAACCCTTGGTAATTTAGAAATTATTTTTATGTTCATATTTTACACCATCTTCTTGCTCCCTTCACCCATGTTTACGGCAGTGGGGGTTTGTATGTTGATCATTGCGATTGCTTCCCCTTTTCTCCCCCTTCTCCTCCCACTTTCTCCTGACCCTCATGATATCACTGCTCTTATTATTGGTTCTGTGGGGTTTATCTGTCCTGCATTCTATTTCAAAAGCTCCCATCCATATTAGTGTACATGCTCTGGTCTAGCCAGATTTGTAAGATAGAACTGGAGTCATTGAGAGTTGTGGGGAGGAAGCATTAAAGAATTCGAGGGATACTGTGTGCTTCATGGGTGCTATACTGCACCCTGGCTGTCTTGTTCCTTCCTTGTGAGCCTTCTGTGAGGAGATGACCAACTGTCTACAGATGGCTCTACATTTTAATCCCCTCGTTCACATCAAAATGGCTGTTTGTTTTGGGTCATCTCATGACTGATACCTCATCCCATCAACATCTCACAATCACACGGGCTGGTGTGCTTCTTCCATGTGGGCTTTGTTGCTTCCCTTCTAGATGACTGCTTGTTTAAACTTCAAGATATAGCATCTGGGTCTTCTTTCCTTTTTTTTTTTTCCCAGAATTTTAGCCTCTTTTTCCCTAAAATGGGGTTAAGATAATTCTCCCCTTGAGATTTTGTGCCCATATGTCGCCATCAAAGAGATTCCAACTCAGAGTGACTCTCTAGGACGGGGTCATAGTGCACCAAAGGGTTTCCAAAGTAGAGATGGTCTCATGTTCTCCCCCAAAGAGCAGCTGGTGGCTTAGAACTGACAGCCGGTGAGCAGCGAAGCCCTAACCACAGTGCAACAGGACTTCTTCATGCCACTGGCCATTGAGTCTAGTCTGACTCATAGGGAACCCCAGGATAGGGCTTCTGAGACTAAATCTTTCCAGGAGCAGACCAACTCATCTCTTGGAAGTAGCTGATGGGTTTGAACTACTGGACTTGTGGACAGCAGCCCAATGCCTAGCCCACAGTCCTCCACAAGTAGCACCTCACACGTTCTTAGCACAAAGGCAAGAAGTGAACCAACAAAGGTGAAAACAGTTGCTATTGAGTTAACTGGTCTCATGATGGTGACCATGTGGATCTCAAGAGAACTGGGCTCTGCAGGGCTTTCTGCAGCTCATTTTTGGCCGCTAGATCACCGGGTCTTCTACCAGGCACCTCTGGATGAACTTGGACCTCCAGCCGTTGCCTAGCAGCTGAGTGACTTAACTTTTTGCACCATCCAGGGACCCGGGTTATATATGGCTTCACAAAGTTCATGGAAAGGTGAGCAGGAAAGATAACAGAATTTTCCCAGGAACATTTGAAGCTCCCTCATAGTTTCCACCCAAGCAACTCCCATCAAAGCTGAGCTTTCCTAACTGCCAGAGGTAAGATTGGATCCAGTATCAAGTCAAAAGCTTCCCTCGCCGGAATTTTCTGAAGTGATGGGGTTCAGAAGGAGGGACGAAGTCCGCTTTCCTTAAAATTGAGCTTTGGTTTTATTTTCCAGAACGGATTGTACACTGGAATTGTCTGGGGAGCTTTAAAATTGTCAAAGCTGGGACCCCACCCGCAGAGGGTCTGACGTAATTGCGCCGGGGCGGAGCTTTCACTGGGGTTTCTCTAACTCCCCAGATGATTGACCGGTAGCCCAGGGCTGGGACCACGGCCTTTCCACACACCCACAGGATTTTGCTCTTGTTTATGTAATGAACCAAGATGCAGGCACAAAGCAATTTAAGAATGGACCTTTTTTGAAGCCAGGGCAGTGTGACTAGCAGTCCGACGAAGGTAAGCCACGCCGGGCAAGCCTGCTGGAGGGCTGACTCATGGTTCGCAGAGGTGCGGTCTGAGGCCAATGACCTGGGTCGTGCTCCCTCCTTTGCTCCCTCCATGCTCACTATGTGACCTTCCTTGACAAGTCAGCAAGCTCCTCAGTTTTCCTTTCTGCAAAACATCCATGATAAGCTCACCCACCCACCTCAAAGCAGGTAAAAGCCTGAAAGGATGAAGCACACTTCTAATGCTTTAAAGAGTATGCATACTCTGTGTTTCGTTTGTTCTTATTTCGAAGGGCAGTGAAGAAACGTTGTAGGTCTTCAAGAAAGGAAAACTGTGGCTGCAAACACAGAGCAAAACAAATCAGTGCAACAGCTCAAAGCGAGATCCGTGGTGTGGAGAGTGGGATGAGCAGGCTGGCAGTCATCGTAGCGGCAGAGGGGTTGGCACGTCACGGTGGCTGAGGGAAGCTCGGAAAACTTGCTGACGTCACCCGACGTCACAGGCAGAGCTGCACTTCTTCTGCCCCAGAGAACGCGTGCAGCCCCGCAAGTACCCCAGCCCCTCCACTGGGTACCGGGGAGAGGAATTCGCTTTTTGACATTTTCTTTTTGTAGTTGATCACTGTAAATGACTCTCTCCCCCATGTTAGGTCGTGTCAGCCCCTTTTCCATTCAGGAGTCTCTGAGTAACTTGACCACCAGCGGGCTGGAACATAAGGTTGTAAGCACTGGAGGGGAAATGAATGCTGCCATCTTACCAGCTTCCGAGTCAATTTTGATGTGTGAAGTGCGCTTGCTCTTTCTCAGGAACCATTGCTAGGGCCGTGGGTGCAATGACTGGGGCGTGAAAGACGAAGCCCCTCAGGGTGACGACACCCTTGGCCTCTTCATGTCCCGGGACAAACAAAAAGACCCCGAGGTTTGTCCCACACTGTTTTGAGGGTGGTCGAGGTTCAGGCAGGACAGTTTCAGAGCTGGTCACTGGGGGAAGGGTAAGCCATGATTTTACCTATGACATCTCACAGTCAATCAACTCTCCACATGGCGTTCCTCCAGCCAAGTGTCCAGAAAATAGGTGAATCGGGTCAAAATAGAGTACCGTGAAGAGAAAAAGAAAGCACTTTCTGGGTTTCCCTGAGTAAGGACAGCCAGCAAAGTTTTCCCAGTAAAGGTTTGGAAAATGGTTTAAAAGTTTTCCAAATTAATTAACATTTTAGATTCAGCAGCCCACGAGTTTCACATCTGCCACTGATTTTCTTACTAATTAGAAAAGCTGTTGGTGGAGGAATTATTAGAAGATGTTTGCACAGCACAAATTAGGGCATAATTAGAAGAGAGGGTGTATGTTAATAAGCAGTGTGGCTGATCAACCAGGATTTACAGCAGGAGAAGAATCTAATCCTCATGGTTTCTGGAGCCAATTTCCCTAAGAATGTTACACGTTCAGACTTAAGACATCTTTGGTAGTTTGGTGGCAGTGACTTGAAACTACCCATTCTTCAGAAACCTTGTG
The DNA here is from genome assembly GCA_004026705.1 of Nesogale talazaci. Lineage (NCBI taxonomy): Eukaryota > Metazoa > Chordata > Mammalia > Afrosoricida > Tenrecidae > Nesogale > Nesogale talazaci. Next base: position 47,177 of record PVJH01004072.1, on the reverse strand, counting down.
GCCTTTGAGTTCTATGGAGAGTGTTGCCGCCACCCCATGCCTGTGCTGGTCACATGGGCAGGTGGATCCAGTGGCTCCAGGTCCTCTGATGTTTCACGTGAAATCCAGGGGATGCTAGATTTACACCGAAAAGTTGCCCCCCCCTTTTTTCCCAATTATTTCAAAACCTGTGACCCAAGCAAAACAATAAAATACCAAAAAAAAAAGTGTACCATGTACGTCTTCATTGTCCATGGGTGGTGAAAACAGCTAACATGCTCATCTGCTCACTGACAGGTTGGTGGGTGAAATCCACCCCGGGGTGAGTTGGAAGGGGAGCCTGTGATGGACCTGCACAGGGCAGCCCCTGAACCCCTGTGGGCATGGTTCTACCTGCCATGGGTTGGGATGACCTTCAGGGCAGCTCTTTATTTCACTTCCTATTCATTTTGCACGTGGCTCCGATGCAATCCTCCTTGGAGGGATATCTCAAGATGTGTAAATAGAAGGTGCAAATAGAATTTTGAGGCGAATGGTTTGATGGGAGATGAAGGAGGCCTCGAGAACTTGCTCTCCCAAAATGGTGAGGTGTGAGTACTTGGATTGTGCAAATAGGTGAACTTACAAGGAACAAAAATGATGGCATCATTAATGATGGGTGTGTGTGCACCTGCACAGACACACACACAAGAGCGTGCAGAGGGGGGAAAGAACCAAGGTGATTCTGTTGCTTTCACCGAAGATCCAATCCTTGACGTTCTGCTTATTTACACACTCACTTTTACCACGTGGCATGCATTTGTCTACTTGTGAAACTCTTCTGTTAATCTCGTGTGATATTAAATCTGTATCCTGAGAAAGCTCCTTGCAGCTCTCCAGGTGGGCTACATCAGGACATCATACAGAGACAAAGGCAAATGTGTCTCTGAGGACACATTCTATTTTTAAAAGTCAAGAGTGCTAGCACATATCAGTTTTACATCTAAAAGAATGCAAAATTCTGAATGGTCTTCTGAATGGTTGTTGACTCTCAAGACCTATCTGCAGCTGAACAAGCCTTAAGGAATGAAAAGTGTCTTTAGCAGGAGTTGTAGATGAAATAAGGTGACCTTGATAACCCAAGAGAGTTAGCACATCCTCCTTTTTGTACAGCAGCAGCATGACACTTCTGTCTGAACAATATACAGAGTAAAACTTATGAATGCCAGAACCTGTGTGATAATTAGCATTTAAGTTAACTTTGGTGGGTAGGGTTCTCCCATGATAAGATCTAACATAGGGTGGTCAACCCCATGAGGGGATCTTCTGCGAAGCAGCCAAGTCTTGATTAACAATTCAGAGAAGTTTCCTTTGGGGAGTGGCCTACTCTTGGTATAGATTAACATTGTGAGGAAGCCAGCTCATTTCTACTGCTGCATGGGGATCGAACATCTGCTTTGTTGATCTGTTATATGGACTGAAGATCCCAGAAGCTGCCAGCAGACCGCTGATCTTAGATCCATTTGACTGGTCTTGGATTTACTCTGTTCAACATTTGCCGGCCTGTGGTCTTCCTAGTCCCTCTTCTTGCTCTTGTCCACCAGTCTCTGCAGCTACAGGAGCCAGGAGAGACCTTCAGTTTACATTTGACACTCAAGACTTAAACTGACTTAAACTTACTCACTTCCATAACTGTGAAAACCACTTCTTGAACTACATCTCTTTCTATATCCACACACAAGAGTCACTGATGTTGCTTTTCAAGAGATTGCAGCCTAGATAAAGCTTGCGCAGAAGCAAAATTCAAATACTTTTCACAGATAAAGGGTGATAGTGGTAACATTTCACACTGTCAAAGATAGAAAACTTGTGAGACCTGGAAAAACAAGGCAGTTTTATCATGTTCTGGCTTTCAGAGGTTTTACTTTTTTCTTTTTGTGGAAAGGTGTTAAGGAAAGATGTAATTTATTATAGGCAGAATGACCACAGTTCCAGATGATTCCTTCAGGACCAGTGGTGAGAGTGGTGATATTAGAAAGGTGGAGGGAAGATGGTGTAGAAAGGGGGAACCAATTATGAGAATATACATATAATCTCTTCTCTGGGGTACAGACAATGGGTAAGTGGGTGAAGGGAGACATCAGGCATTGTAAGATATGACAAAGTAATAACAATTTATAAATTATCAAGGGTTTATGAGAGAGGGGGTCCAGGTTAGGGGGGGGGGAAAGGAAACAATGAGGAGCTGATGTCAAGGCCTTTAATAGAAAGCAAATGTTATGAGAATGAAAAGGGCAATGGATGTACAAAGGTGCTTGACATACAGTGGATTTATGTATGGATTGTGATAAGGGTTGTGTGAGCCCTCAGTAAAAGGATTTTAAAAAAGAATGACCAGAGTTATGCTTTAGAGAAAAAGAAACTACTCATGTTGATAAATTTTTATGGAGTCCTCCCCTCTGAAAAAATAAGATAAATTTACATACAGCAAAATTCACTCTGCCAAGGGCCACTATGAATTGAAAAAGACATGACAGTGGTGAATTGAGTGAGATTGTGCAGTGTTGTGAGGTTTGACAAACTATACTACTGTATAACCCCTGTTGCCCTCTTTTAACTTTGAAAGTCAAATATAAAAAGTGTCTTAAATATAGGTTCTTTCATTGCTTTATTATTATCCTTCCCCCCAAAAAACACCCCAAATCAATCCCGTTCCCATCAAGTGCCAGGCACTGGGTATGCAGGGAAGCAGCAGTATGACACTGTCTTCGGGGAGATTTCCCTTTTGTGGAGGAGTCAGCCACTTCAAAGTTAGGGAACAGTAAGAGAATTGCCACAAGGATCCCCCCACCCCCCATGCCTTTAAGTAATATAACCTGACCGTGGCTTGGTATCCAGCCAATGATGTAAGTGCAGCTGTGGGCAGGAGAGTCCTTGACATGTTCACAATCCAGCCAGCAGACAATTGGATCCAATAATAGGATGTGGATGCTGTTCTGGGAAGGTCTGGGATCCCACCTGCCTTTGGGCCAGACCTGAGAACAAGTCCCTCTGAGGGTATGAGGCAAGTGTGCTGAGGAAGACAAGAAAGCTCTTTTTGATTTCGCCGGGAGAGTCCTTCATGCCAATTATGAAAGGAGCCGAAGAAAACTGCGTGGTGGGGTAAAGAGAGAGTTTCGTTTACTTTATGGCCAGTTAACTATGGAGAAAACGTGTGAAAAAGCATTTACATGAAAGCCCAATCCAAGAAAACTTCTGGTCTCCATGCCGCAACCAGGCAGAGAAAAATGGCTATCTTGTTGACAGGGAGTTGATTCCTGCCACTGATTCCATGTAGCCACAGTGCCAACAAAGCCACTTATTAGTAGTAGGCGGAGAGAGATCAGGCATGTGTGTCTGGTACCAGCCGCCCCGCTGGGCCCTGCTGGCCCAGTTCCAGGTGCTGACAGCCAGAGCCTGGGCCCATGATGAAGCACACACTGGCAGGGCTCATTTCCAGTCAGTCGGTCATGAGTGCAGAGATAAGGCAGCCTAATGGGCTGCTTTGGTTACTCTAATCAGTCTCAAGGCAAGCAGACATCGTCTCACGGCAGCCAAACGCTAAAGGCTTTCTGGTCTGGAATGCCTAAGTTTGTCTAGATTCACTGGCGGAGTCTTTCGTATCCTCTGCCATGATGGGTGGTGTTCATCAACTAGAGAAAAGAGATAATTCATTTAAATGGTGAAAGGTTTTTGGTTCAAAAATCTGCTCCCTACTGTCTCCACACATTTCTATGACAGAGTCATGGAAATCTTCACCTGAAGCCAATGCTTTCTGCCGGTGTTAGACCACAGTGGAGGACTGCTAATTGAAAAGTCAGTGGTGTGATTCTACCAGCTGTTCAAGGGAAATGATGAGGCTGTCTGAGTTCATAAAGATTTACAGGCTCAGAGACTTTATGAAGCAGTTCTACCTTGTTCCATAGTCAGCTAATCCTCATTCCACAGGCTTTTCTCTATCTGGATCAAGCCAACATTTACTTGCTTGGGAAGTTATTGATATTTGGTGAATAATTTCTGCCTTCTGTGGGGTCATCTTTCTTTGGAATGAGTACAGATATGGATCAGGTAACTGTCTTCCAGATGTCTTGGCATAGGCTAAGGAATGTTTCCAGGACTTCATCAGCTTGGTCAAATATTTCAAGGAGTATTCTACCAATTCCTGATGCCTGGTTTTTCACTAATGTCATCAGTGCAGCTTCAATACCATTGGTTCTTCTTCATATGCTGCTACTTGAACTCATTGAACATCATCTAATTCTTGTTGGTAAAGTGCCTTTATGTATTCCTTCCATCTTCTTTTGATGTATCCAACATCATTCAGCATAGTGCCAATAGAATCCTTCAACATTGTAACTCAAGACTTGAATTTTTTCTTCAATTATCTCAGCTGGACATATGCTGTGTTTCTTTCCCCTTTTATTGACTTTCTAATTCAAGGTTTTTACACATCTCACTATGATATTCCCCTCGGTTTTCTTTATCTGTCCTTTCAAAATGTCTGTTCAACTCTTTTTTTATCATAATTTTTTCTATTTGATAAAGCACTTTATACTCAAAAACAAATTTTAGAGTCTTTTCTACCATCCACCTTGTTCTTTCTTTTCTCTTCTGTCTTTTTTATAACCATTTATTTTCTTCATATATGGTGTTCCTGATGTCATCCCAGAACTCACTTCTTCTGTCAGTGGTGTTCAATGTATCAAATCCCTTCTGAAGATGGTCTCAGTATTCAAAAGGTATGTACTCAAGGTAATATTTTGGCTCTCATGGGCTTTATACAAATTTTTTCAGCATCAGCTTTAACTTAGATATTTGCAATTGACTGTTCCACAGTTGGCAACTAATATTGTTTTGGCTTATGATATTAAGCTTATCGATGCTCTCTTCCCATATATATGATAAATTTAATTCCTGTCTTTCATAGTTGAAGTCCATGAGTATAGTTTCCAGTTATGTTGTTGAAGAAAAGGTATTTGCAATGAAGAAATAATTAATCTTGCAAAATTCTATCCTGTGATCTTTAGCCTCATTTTTATCACCAAGACCATATTTTTAAGTGATTGTTTCTTCTGTTTTGTTTCCTTGCAAACTTTCCTTTCCAATTATCAGTAGTTATCAATGCATCTGATTTCAAGTTTGATCAATTTCAACCTGAGTAAATTGATATGATTCTCTACTTTCTTAGTAATTTGTATATAAATTTGAATAATAGTTGCATTCACTAGACTTTCTTATGTATATATATATATATATATAATCCTAACATAGACACCATTGTACTTCAAGATATATCTTGAAATATTCTTTTTAGTAATGAATATTATGCCAATCCTCTTGAATGTGTCATATAGCATGATGGGTATTTGGTTCAAAATGACCATACATGTCCAATTCAGTTCACTGATGGGTATTGACAGTTCTGCATTTCAATTAATTTTGAAGACTTCCAATTTTCCAAGATTCATACCTCATGCATTTCATGTTCTAATTCTTAATGGTCACAACTTTTTCATCTACATTTGAGCCATGCTCTGTCAACTGATGAATATGCCACCCATATAATTATGATCAACTCTATTTTGAAGGAACACCTCATTCCCATTGATATTTTGAATGCCTTTCAAATTGAGGGTCCCACATACCAGCAATATATCTGGAAATTGCATAAGGTTCTCAGTGGCAATTCCCTCAGAGATGAACAGGCTATTTCTTCTCTGTTCTTATTTTGAAAGCTCCACTGAAACCAGTTCACCCTGGGTGATCCTGCTGGTATTTAAAATACCAGTGACACAACTTCTGACTTCACAGCAGCACACAGCCCACCACAATAAGATAAACTGATATATGAGTGGTGGGTCAGAGCAATTAGAAAAATGCCAAGTTGGTTAATTCATAGCATGTGGTCTAGTTTCAAAGGGCAGCATTTATTCCATTGGTTACTCTGGAAAATTTCCTAGATAATATATTTCCCTTCTCTCTCCTCTGTAATTCCAGTTTTCTGGTAACTGAGCATCTCAAGAATTGTGAAACTGATGGAAATTTCCTTGGCTCTAACTCTGGTCATGTAAGAAAGCCTGGTTTAGATAGTCTTACCTAAAAGCACAGTTTGGGGTCTTTCTTCAGGAAACCTGTTCCTTTCAGCATTCCTAAAGAATGGGATCAGCATTCCCATGAGCATGGAAAGGTTTCCACTTTTGTTACTGCCAGCATTGGGTTTGAACCAATTCATGCATGTTCCATTCTGAGCTTGTATCTCTGGGATTCTGAACTTAGAATAGGGCCAAATAGACTTAATAGTGGGGTTTTAAAATAATTTGAAAAGCGGAAACTGTTCTGGGGGAAAAGCTGTAATTTTGAGAAAATGGCCTATTAATGTAGCATATGAGGCTTTCTATCCCCTTTAAAATAAATAAAATGACAGTCTCTGAAACCCACAAAGACAGTTCTGCTTTGCTGTATGGGGTCTCAATGAGTCAGAATCAACTCGCTGGCAGTGAGTTTGGTTTGCGTCAATAGGGTTTCAAGACTGCTTATCAGGCCTCATTCCCACCACATACACTGTTCCCCCTTTCTCATTCTGAAGATGTGTATGCCTTTGTAAACTTACATTGAAGTGTTCTTCAGCATACTGATGTCCGCTTTTGGCTGATTTATAAGAATAGGGAAGGCAGAGAGGTACGGGAAGAGGAGGCACATTTTGCAATTTATCAAAAGTCTGAGGTAACAGAGGACCCCCAGTGGTGTGGTTATGAAGCACTCAGCTGTTCACCAAATGCCAGGTTCAGCCTCACCTGCTGCTCCACGGGGGCAAGATGTGGCCATCTGTTTCTGTAAAGACTACAGCTTTGTACCCTCTGTGGGGAAGGTGTACTCTGTGCTACGGGGTCACTGTGAATAGGCATCAGTTTGATGGCTACAGGTCTTCTGAAGCAACGTGTGTTTCACCCTTCTTCCCTCCCCCTTTTCCTTCCTTTCCTTCCCTTTTCCTCCTCCCCACCTTCATTCCCTCCCTCCTTCCCTCCCTCCTGTGTTTGTCTTCCTTTCTAGCCATGCATGATGATAGTTATAAAGTCGGAACCTATTTGTTGAACTGAACAATGATAACAACACTTTTCAATAATATTGGAATAAGCTTTCTTATATTAGAATATAATAAATAAATAAAAATGAAAGCACAAGTAAAGTTTTGTGTTACAGATGTTATATTTGAATTGTATACAAATTGGGTTCACCTTTTCCTCCTTTGGAAGCATCAGAGTGTCGGAAACTTAGATCTCGTGAGGTGTAGGCACGCCGCTGTCTTTAAGAAGGAGAGCGTATGTTTGGGCTAGAAGAGGTAGTAGAGCGCTGTGAAACTTACCTTAGAAAATAGACGGAAAAGAGAATGGTATAGTGTTTTGTACCGAACAGGCACTCAATGCACGTGGAAGAAGAGGCTAAGGAGGAGCAGGACAAGGGGAGGGAAGAAAGTCCCATGTAAGGTGATGCTGCTGTTAGGTGCTCTTCGCCAGTTCCCATGCCCTGGCACACATGCACAATAGAAAGCAGCAGTGCCCAGTGCTGCATCCTCCTTACAATTGTCTGTCTGCGCCCACAGTGGCAGTCACTCTGTCAATCAGCTCCTTGAAGGTCCCCTTTTTCCACTGCCCTTCCAAACACGATACCCTTTTCTAGGGACTGATCTTTCTGGATAACGCACAGTAAGTAATGGCAACTGCTTCATAATTTAGAGAGGATCCCACACTGCCCAGCGGAAACTCCTTGAGGAAAATACTGGCAAGTAGTTGAAAAGAAAGTAGTCCAAGTAGTTGAAAAGAAACAGAGACATCCGTTTAGGCCAAAGCTTAAATAATTCTAAGGGAATAAACCCTTATTGGGCAATATTCTATAACATCTAAATTCATTTAAATTGTGAGAATTCTACTCTCAATTCCACAAATAATGAATTTAATACATTATAGATAGCAAAATCATTGCTTCTTAGTCTTTTAAATTAAGTCTTTTAAATGGGTCTTCTTATGACAGATTTATGTGTTTTGGAGTTCATGAGATATTTTTCTAAACATTGGGTATTCTATGAGTATGTCTGACAGAGGAACAAGGGCACATCAAAGGGCACAAGGGCACATCAAAGGGACAAGGGGCAAAATGTCTTCCCCAACGAAAACTGGAAAGATACCAGAGTCATGGCCTCACACACCATGATCTTCTCCATTCACTGCTTTAAGAAGATGGTTGAGAATCTCTCTGAATGTGGAGTTTTAAGTTCTTTAAGTGACTTCTGCCTTGTAAATAACACTTCCTGGTGTTCCTCTGAAGCTTATCTCACTTAGAATCTCAGATTCATAGCTGAATCTGAAATATTTCTTTTCTCGTATGAGGAGAAAAATCCAACTCCAATTCTTTTCATTTCATTAGCTAGTGCCATTGATTCTTACCCAACTATGGATTAATTAGGATCAAGTTTTCATTTCCATTTCGATCCAGCATTTCCTCCAGATCCCCCTGGATTTTGGCACACGTGAGAAATGAGTTTGGTCTGAAGTTAGAAAAACATGATGCGGTGTAAAGGTGCCCTGGGGCTGCCATCTGTTAGAGTTCCTGACCACAAGGGTGGCAGCTCAAATCCCTCAGCCCTGAAAGCACCATGAACTATCTGCTTTCATCAAGAGGAATAGCCGAGAAGCCTTCTGCCAGGCCATGAGGAGTCAGAAATCTATGGGCAGTGGTGATCATTTGGCATATATTTGACGGCAGTGAGATAGGTTTGATTTCAAGTGAGCATATCCAGATTCTTTTCAACGGTTATTTATTTTTTAACAGTTTTATTGGTACTTAATCCACAGATCGCCCAATTCAAAAATCTAATCAAATCAAGAAGAGCTGTACAATCATTGCCACAATGAATTTTTAGAACATTCTCTCCTTTCTATACTCATTTCTATTAGCAATTATTTTTTTAATTATGGCAAAAATAAGCACGAGTAAACATTCTCCAATTCAACAACTTCTACATGTATAATTCAGTGCCATTGATCACACTCTTTGGGTTGTAAAACCATCATTAATATCCTCTTCCAAATTATTCCACTATCACTAACATAAACTCAAAGTAAAATCTTTTCCTCCTTTGTCCATGGTAATTATAGGTCAAGTTGGATTTTTTTTTCCTCTTTAGTAGTTCAATAGTTTTTTATATGTAATATCCATGTATGCAATTCCATAGCTAAGCTGCTTTTAAAAGAGTTGTATAAACATCACCACAATCAGTTCTAATGCCCCTTCCTCTATCTGGCATTCATGGTTTTCTCCCCAATAATAATATAAAGTTAAAAATAAAAAATAAGGACTAAGAAACAAAAAACTATCAACAATATTTAAAAAGCCAGAGAAGAAATTCCTATCACGGAAAAAGAGAGAAATATTTTGGCTTACAACAAATTCAGGTTGGATCAAACTGACCAAGTATAATATGCTATGGTTTGATCCACCATAATCAAGTTTACAATGATCTCTGTAGCTAACAGGGGGTGGGGGGGGGATGGTGAAATCGGACTTGATCCTCTGCAGGTGGACTTTGGACTCCTACAAATTAGGTGTTCACAATTTAAGCTCTGATGCTTTTCGCTTCATCACCTTTGGATTCAAACTGTTAATTTTTGGGGGTGGGCATCACTGCCCTTTGCTGGTCGTGGGAGCTACCCAGCCTTGGTCCCGGACAGCTGCTGCTGGATTTGAACCACCAAGCCAATGGGCCACAGTCTCCCACTCAACCACTATGCCACTGGGGCTCAGCCCTGAAACTTAATTTTTATAACTTTATTTAACATTTATTTAGTAAGGATGAGAAGAAATTTATTTTATTAATAAAACAGTTCTACATATTTTTTTAATCCTATCAATTAAGAATTTTCATTTAAAAAACCTATTTGTAGTTTCTTGGAATTATCTTTATTTAAACTAATTATTTGGGGGACAGTAAAGTGTCTGCACTTTAAATAATTACTTGTTTTCAATAAATAGCATTCTGACATGCTTTTCATTGTTTGAGAAAACTCTTAGCTGATTGTCTTTTAGATTCCACATATTGGACAGAGAGCCCTCTGGGAAGAATGATTTATTCACCTGTATGAGAGGAATTCTGTACTACATCAACAGCAGAACCTATTTGCATCTTCTAGGTGTCATCTGCATCTAGGGTAGAAACAGGCCCTGACATTGCCCTGTTTCTAAATTATTCTGCACAGCTGAATTCTGCTAGGTATTAAAGGCTTGGCATCGTCTTCTCTGGCATTTCCGTTAGGGCCTGCTCTTTGGGAATTGCTCTTCTATGACTGGCTGACTGGGTCTTCTTATGATAGATTTATAAAAAGCACAATTGACTATGCACTTAATAACATACTGGTAGGTATTGAGTTGAATCCAACTGTGGTGATCCAATAGGCTCATATAGTTTTTCACCACAAGTTGGAGTTGTGGTGCTAGAAAAGAGTATTCAAACTACTGTGGACTGCTCACAGGACAAACTGCTCTGTCTTAGAAGAAGTACAGCCAAAATGCTCCTTAGAGGCAAAGAGGAAGAGGCTTCATCTTACATATTTCTGTCAGGAGAAACAAATGTATGGAGAATGGCATCATGTTTGGTAAAGTAGAGGGGCAGCACAAAAGTTGAACCCCTTGAGGGGATGGGCTGACACCATGATGGGCTGCAGCAATGAGCTCAAGCCTGGGAACAATTGTGAGGACCGTACAGAACCAAGCAGCTTTTCATCCCACCGTGCATGAGACTGCGTTGCATTGGAAGTGACTGATGACATGTAACAACAAAGTCTTCGCTGAAGTGCACTGCCACACCTTTTCCTCACAGGTTTCAAACTGCCAGTGTTTGGGTCTGCAGATGAATGCTTTACCGTTATGCCACCAGATTAGACATATTTAGAAAAGTATAAGAATAATCCCATTAGGACCTCTTCATGGCATTAAAAGTTAGAGTTTAGTCCCTCCTGGGTGTCTTTTCCTTTAAAGTTTGAGTTATTTCACTTCTCTTGAAGATTTCTTGTTCTCCTTAACTCACTTAATTTCTGGCCTAATTTATAATAGATAGCAACCAGAATTATCAATAGGATAAGGATGAGCTTTGGTGTCAGAACAAGTGTAATTCTAAGTTTTTTTTAGGTACCACCATGTAGTACAGTGTGGGTAGGACAATTTTTACCTGTGACTTTAGATGATCATTTCAATTGTTTTGATTCTCCAGATGAGATCTTGATCCCTACATGATTTGCCCCCTGGTGGTGTAGTGGTCACAAATTGAGATGCTGACCACAAGGTCTATGGTTCAAAACCATGAGTACTCTTCTGGAGAAAGAGGGCACTTTCTACTCTGGTAAAAAGTTAGTCTCAAAAACTCACAGGGGTAGTTCTCCTTTGACCTTTAGTGTCACAATGAGTCAGAATCAAATGGATGGGTGTAAGTTTTTATTCTTATTGTTAATATATCTTTTTATTGAGTGCTGTTAGATACCATAGCATCCAATAGTTTAGTCATATCAAGCAGAATTGTACAATTGCTACCACAATCAGTTTCAAATATTTTCTTTCTTCCTGAACTCCTTGATATCAGGTCCCCTTTGTGACCTACCTCCCCTATCCCATCCTGTCCCCCCAGGACCCCCTTTTTTCTTTTCCTATAATAGTTCATTTTGCTGTATCTCACATGATCCAAAATGTCCATTTACATCATTCTGTCTTTTGATCCCATCCTGTGGGGTATTACAGTCATCGATGATGCTATCAGCTATCCATCCCCGCCCCCTTCCTGTATCCCCAGAGCACCATTACCCCGTTACTGTTTCTGAAGGGTTATCTATCTTGACTTTCATGTATCAAATGATCTTAAATATACAAGCAAACATATACAAATCTAACATGATTAATGAGGTGAAGCAAATAAAAACCCTAATAGTAAGGGGAGGAAATATAAAGAACTAGAGGATAGTTATGTACTTCATGACCTAGCCTCCTATCACTCTGCTTTGACACTAGAGTAACTACAGTAAATTTCTTGTTGTTCCTTACAATATACTCATTTCCTTCTGAGTGTGAATTTCCTCTTCTTTGTCTGCAATGCTGCTCCCTAGATTTCCACTTGATTGACTCTTTCACTTCACTTAGGTGTTTATTGAGGCATTACCTCCTCTGAGAAGTTTATCTGATCATTCATCTAAACAAGCCCCCAACCTTACTAACAGGCCCTATCACTTTATATAGTTTTCTTTGACTTACCACTAGGTTACTGCTATATATTTATACTATAAATATAATACTTATGCTATTACTCTTAAGTTCTGGCTCACAGTGAGCTTATGCACAATAGATTGCAAGACTATCAGTCTCTATGTTTGAGTCTTTTGTTGCCACCATTTCATTGATACTCTTCCTTCTTTTCTCTGACTCTCCTTATCCAGGAATTATGTTCTTTTCCAGGAACTGGTCTCTCCTGATAATATGCCCAAAGTACTCGAGACAACGTCTCACTAACCTCAGTGAAAATTCGTTTGCTTTTTAGTCTGTCCACGGTATTCAGTATGTTTTGCAGAAGCACCACACTTCAGATGAAACAGTTCTTCCCTTTGTTCCTTAGTTATAACTGTGCAACTTTTGCATTCGTGGCATTTGAAAACACCATTGCTGGGTCCAGGCATTCCTTAGTTCTCAAAGTCACATATTTGCTATTTAACATTTTAAATGAATCATTTGAAAATTTGCCATATATAATATGTTCAACTGCTTGACTGCCAACTCCCTGAATGTGGATTGTGAATCCAAATAAAATGAAATCTCTGATAACTTTAAACTTTCCTTCATCAATCATAATGTTGCTTACAGATCTTATTGTGAAGATTTTTATTTTCTTTAAAATGAGTTCTAGGGGCTGAGCCCCGGTAGCATAATGGTTGAGTGCGGGACTGCAGCCCACAGGCTTGGCGGTTCAAATCCAGCAGCGGCTCTCCAGAAGCAAGGCTGAGTAGGTCCCATGACCACCAAAGGGCAGTGATGCCCCCTCCAACAAAACAAAAAAACAAAAAACAAATGAGTTCTAATTCACACTGAGGCTGTAGTATTTGATCTTCATCACTAAGCATATTTACTCATATATACGTAAAGTTTTTCAGCACATTTTTAATGCAGTTTTTGTGGTAAAGTTAGGTGCCTCAGCTGTTATTCATGTCAGTTTATACTCGAGTGCATAGGGTACCACAGTTCCTCTTTGCTCAAGTGGGGCTGTGTCATCTGCACACCACAGTGTAAGGAATGTTCCTTCCTCAGGCCTAATGTTGAGAACTTCTTCAACTCAGTCTATCGAATAATTTTTTCAGCCTGTAGATTAAGTATTGTGAAAGGGTAAAATGCTGATGCACACCTTTCCTTATTTTGAAACACTCACTCACCGCTTATTCTGTTAGAATGACTGCCTTTTTGTCCATGTCCATGTTCTGCAGGACTACAATGAAATGTTTTGGAATTCGGCTCCATCCCAATGTTATGCATAGTTTGTTATGATTCATATAATTGAAATATTTGCACAGTAATTAAAATATAAGTAAACATTTTTCTGGCACTTTCTGCTTTTTGCCAAGATCTCTGGTGTCAGCAATGATATTTCTCATTCCATATCCTCTTATGAATCCAGCTTGATTTCCTAGTAATTCTCTGCTGGTGTCCTGTGACAACCATTTTGAAATATCTTCAGCAAAATTTTACTTGCATGTGATATTATTGATATTGTCTGACAATTTCCACATTCGGTTGGAATACCACCTTTCTTTGAAATAGATACAAATGAGGATGTCTTCTGATTTTGGTGAGTGTGCTAGGCAGAATTCTCTACAGCAATGAAACTAGGACACTTAGATTTATATAGACATATATACACACATATATTATATAATATGTATTATAGATATATTCACAACAAGAGTAAATATAACAGCTAATTAGTTCACACACTAGTACAGAGGGTCCAGTTCAATTCACTTCAGGGGAACAGTTAATATACTGAAAGTCCTTCAAACCACTTGGGCTGCTAGGTCCAAGGTCAAGAAAGCAGACAGCAGAGTCCTCCTTGGGGCAAGGCAAACAGAGTCTGCCCAAAGGCAGCAAGCAGCAGGGTGGGTCACCAACAGACAAGTTCAAGAACTTAGGGAAGCAGACGCAGATGGGATATCAAACTCAAACAACGTAAGGCAACCGGATCCACCAGTCTCAAGCTCAAACGATATACACAACAACAGGATGACAAAGCAGGTCTTGAAGGAACCTCAAGCTCTAGTGACAGGATCCACAGGTTGGCCAGGTCCACAGGCAGTGTAGTTCACAGGTTGAGGCAGAGAACTAGCTACAGTTGAAGCACACATGCTCCAGCACATTCTCATCACCAGAGAGCAAGAGAGAGGGAAGTGGGCCTGGCTGAGCTATTTTTCTTTTGGCCCTCCAATCAAACTGTGATCTGATTGATTCCATGTGTTTCTGTTGGCCAAGTTGGCACAATAAACCTATCAGAGTTGGTCATATAGCTGTCTTCCTTGGCATAGAGAAGTGAAGATTTCTAGTACTGCAATGGTTTGCTGGAACTTCTCATTTGGCATTTTGCAAGTTCCTGGCACATTGCTTCTTGTCACTCCTTCGGTGAAACCCCAATTTTTCCCTCCAGTATCACCAGTTTTTAAATCATATGCTGCCTCGTGAAGTGGTTGAGCATTGACCAGCTTTTGGTACAGTGATATTTTCATGTTTATTTGATGAATCCTGCATCATTCAGTATTGTGCGGTAGAACCCTTCAATATTGCATCTCAAGGCTTGAGTTATTTTCAGTTCATTCACCTTGAGAAATGCTTGAGATTGTATTCTTTCCTTTTGCTTTTTAGATCCAGATCTTTTACATGTCATTATAATACATTCTGCTATTTTGTCTATCTTATCTTTGAAAATTTCTCTTCAACTTGTTGATTTCATAATTTCCCCCATTTGCTTTGGTTCAGGAACAAGCTTGACAGTCTCTTCTGATATCCACTTTGATCTTTTCTTTATTTCTTGTCTTATTAATAACCTTTTACTTTGTTCATGTACGTCCTACAACTCCTCAGGTCTATTGTCAATAATATTTTCGAGACATTCTAAAACTTCGACTAAGATATACTCAATATTTTATTTTGGCTTTCATGGACTAGTATTAATTTTCACCAGCTTCAGCTTGCAATGAACCTAGAATTAATTGTCCCTACCACAGTCACCATATAGCCTGCTCTCAGTTGAAAATAATGAGCTTCTCCATAGAGACAGTCAATTTAGTTCTTGTGTATTCTATCTGCTGAGGTTCCCATGCAGTTTCCATTGTTGAAAAGGGTTTTGCGGTGTGCAAGAAATTGGCCTTACAAAATTATATCATATGATCTTCAATCTCATTTTTATCCACGAGGTCATTTTTTTCAACAAGTATTGCTTCCCCTTTGTTTCCAGCTTCTGCGTCACCAAAACTGAAACACCAAGCTCACTTCCATGGAGTCAGTGCTGACCCACAGCAACCTCTTGGAGGTTTCCAAGATTGTAGCAGTTTATGGAAGTCACAATCACCAATAATTACCAAATGCATCGTAATTGCATGTTTGATTAATTTCATGCTGAAGAAATTGCTATACTTCTTCAGTGTCTGAGTCACTATCTTTAGTGGTAATGCAGATATTTGGGTTAATAATTTCATTAACTGACTTCCTTGAGGTGTATGGATAGCATCCTACCATATGACTGTGCACTATCATGAGATGTTCTTTTTAGTAATGAATGCTGTGGCGGTCATGTGCTTATGTTAATTTCATGATTGATATGTGGGGGTGGAGTCTAGCCTGTTAATCTGCAGATAGCCATTGAGTAGCCAACGAAGCCTCCGTGTGGACATGGCTTTCTCCTGAGACTTCTGGGAAATATCATGATATTTCCCTCATGGAGATGAGAAACGATCTCCCCAGTTGTTGGGAGTTAGTCTCAGAGACAATGAACTACAGAGAAGAAAAGATGGCAGCATCCAAGGAGCTGGAGGAGCCAGAGGAGAAGCCACACAGCTTTACCCTGATGGAATCAGACCTCTGAAGCTGGAGAAGCCATGTGGAGACCCCTGCCAGCGCTGAGTTGCTTCTACCACCAGTGAATGTTGTTGATAGACCCTGAGCCCTGAAAGCGAGGAGCCCTGGGGAGATCCCTGCCGGTGCTGGGGCTCTGCAACCACTGGCCTGTAATTTTGTGAGTTGGAAGGAGACTTTGTAGACTGATATTGGGCATATGGGTTAATATCGTACTTATGACTTTGAACTGGACTGGGCTGGGATGCTTTCTCAATGTCCTGTTCCTCTTGTATATAAACCTTTTCCTTATATCCATATGTGTGTCTATAAATTTGTTTCTCTAGTTTACCCGGACTAAAACAAATGTCATGTCATTCCTCTTGGATTCCTGTGTCATTTCTAGAACAGCCAGCCATGTTATTTTCAGATTAAAAATGTCCAGTACTAGCTCATTTCAGCCTGCTAATACCTGTGGAATTGTTATGCTTTCCATTTAGTTTTTGGCAAATTTAATTTTTCTAGGTTCATACTTTGTGTTATTATTAGTGATTTTTTGCAGTTTTTCCTCATTATTTTGTGTTTTGCCCCACCAAAAATAAATGGTCTTAAGGCTTTACTACATCTACATCACTGTGATCAACTCTACTCTGAGGAGAGAGCTCGTGCCCAATAATCATATTTTGAGTGCTTTCAAAGCTGAGAACTCCTCTTACAGGACCATGTATGATGTTGTTCCTGTGCTGTAAATTATGCTTTCAGTGGCTAATCCCTCAGCTGTAGACAGACTATTCCTTCTTCACATTCTGATCTCAATGTAGAAGCTTCACTGAGCCCTGTTCACCTTGGGTGACCCTGCTGGTATTTGAAGTAGTGCCATAGCTTAAAGCATCACAACAGCACACAAATCCTCACACTGGCAGACAAATTGTTTGAAGTGTACACTGAAGATATAATTCTCTAACCTCAACAGTCTTACATTTATGACATAGGTAGACATGTACGGTGGGAGACATGAACAGTATGGATTCTTGCCCTTTCTTCCTTTAAATTATCTAGCCAAAGAAAATCCTGTGATTATGTGGACAAATTCTCCAATACTTTTTTTTCCTTATGAATTCTTTTCTGGTCAATCCACATATTAAAATGAAAAAGAAAAGAGGATGAGGAAAGGCAGAGAAAACAGAGTGGTGTGTTAGAATTATTTATGAGGAACTGTACTGTGAATTAAAATTCTCTGGATGGACTAGATGTATGAATGAGAAAGGCAGCAGAGAAAAGGAAGCTTTGATAAGCTGTGATGGTTTTTGTATTTGTATCTTACTTATAAAATTTAAGTCACACAAGTGAAGAATTTAAGCTATTTGGAATTACTTTTTGTGACAGGAACTTGTTAATTTGACTGAAATTTTTTTTAAGACTTACCTATGCCTGACTTGATAGAATAAAGGTTACACAAGTTTATGAACAGGCTTACCTTGTTTATATCCTCTTAAGTTGTTTTATGCTGATATTCATTTGCTGCTTATGGGCTAGTAAGTAGGGAGCACCTGTCTAAACAGATTTAAGATGGTCCCTCTAGCCTAAAGTGTTAGCGTATACTCTCTTTTAAAAAATCCAAGGCCCAGACAACAGCAGTATATATTTTTGTTCTTCTTTTCTGTTTATATATCTCATTCAATTGCTCTTCTGAGGTGGCGAGGCCATGTAAAAGGTCATATATCCTCTAACTCTAAGATTTGATTTTTTAAACACATCCAAGGTCAACTGGAGTGCAAGAGTTTATTGCTTTTCTAAAAGTCAAGCCCCTGCCAAGTGAAAAGAGAGAATGGAAGGTTTAAATGAGAGTTCTTGATGCTCAGATTCTGTAATTTTTAGACATTTTACTACTAAATGTACTTTCTCCTAGCCCTTCAGAAAATTTTAGTTTATGATTTCCCATGAATAGTATTATGAGGCTTCTGAGAAAACCTCAGGTTTTAGCAACAGCACTTCTTTTCTTTCAGTTTATATGAGTCATAGGTTTAAAGTCTTGCAAAAAATATGTTTTTTTCCCATGAACACTTAATTTTGTTTAATCAAGAAAACAGGGGAAAACCACTTTAACAAACCATACTAGATATTATACTCTAATATAAAAATAAATCAGGTAGTTCCAATGATATGTATCTTTGTGAAGAAAGAAGGTGGAGGTATATCCAAACTACTTTTAGATGAACTACATATTCTTGTTCATTCAAGAATATCATGATTGGTCATCTGATAGTGCTGGTTTTTGAATATGAATTTGTCTTTAAGAACTAACTGCCTTAGATACAAGATTAACCTACAGAAACCAATCTCATTTCTGTATATCAATGAAGAGAGTAAAAAATCAATAAAACAGTACTATTTACAGTAGCTACACAAAACATGAAATACTCCAGTATAAGCCTAACTAGAGAAACAAAAAAATTGTACAAAGAAAACTTTAGACTACTCCTACTACAAGAAACCAGACACGCGAGAACTACATAAGTGAAAGATCACTCCATGTTCCTAAATAGGAAGGCTTAATATTGTGAAAATGTCTGTACTACCCAAAGAGATATATAACCACAACACCTTTGTGATGCAGATCCCAACTTTTTTCTTAAAAGAGATGAGAAAAAAACTAATTACTAACTCCAGATAGAGAGGGAAGAGACTCAGGATAAGCAAATAACTTCTTGTGGAGAATGAAGAATGCAGTAGAAGACCTCTCCCCAATCTCAAAAACCTATTTACACAGTTAAAGTAGTTAAAACATCCAGTACTAAATGATACAATGATATAGACCAATGATATTGTACAATGGTATAGACCAATAGAGCAAAATACAGGGAAAGCCCACCACCACCACTCCCACCAAATACATCAGCAGTCAACTCATCTTTGAAAGTGGGTCAGAAATATTCAATGGGAAAGAAAGTGTCTTTAAAAATTAATGCCGGAAAAACAGGATCTGTTTTTATAGAAGAATGAAACAGGACTTGTACCTCAACCCATGTACAAAATGAATTCAATTTGGATCAGAGACCTAAAAGTAAATCTCAGAAACATAAAGTTCATCAATGAGAAAGTGGACAAACTTAGGGACTTTATTGCGGGGTATAGATGCACTATCAAATATAATGAAAGAAACACATTGCAAATGACAAAATGATGAGTCTACTAAAAATAAGACACTTGTCTTAAGTGTAACAAAAAGTGTAACAAAATATTTTTTTTAAAAAAAGCATGGAGTAGGAAGAAAACATTGACAATGACACAAGGGACAAGGGATTCAGCTCTTAAATCTCTAGGAAACTGCAACACTTCAATAAGAAAAAAAGACAGATAACCCAATTAAAAAGTGGTCAAAGGACATAAACAGATCACCAAAGATGACTTAAAATCGACCCACTAGCATATGGAAAAAAATACTCTCCATCACTATACTTCTAGGAGATATAGATCAAAGCACTGGTGTGATAACACCTTACACAAAGAAAATAAGTATAAAAACAGAAAATATCAAATGCTGGGAGTCTCTGGAGAGATTGTAACGCTCCTACACTGCTGGTGCAAATGTAAAAACATACAATCACATATGCAGACGGTGATGGGGTGCTCCCTTAAACAACTGGGACTAGAAATTCCATATGATCCAGCAATCCCCCTGCAGGATATATATCCTAAAAGTCATAACACAAGCAGACATGTCTATGCCCATGGTCTCTGCAACACTGCTGATAATAGCAAGGTGATGGAAACCACCGCAATGTGTTTCTGTAGAAGGGTGGATAAAGAAACTCTGGTTCAGATACACAATAAATCACCATGAGCTGGCTAAAGCAAAGCAAAATAACAAACAATGATGAAACAAGCAAGCTCTAGGGACAGGCGTAGACCCAGAGGAATTATTCTGGGTCAAACTAGCTCATTTTGAAAGTACAAAATATTACAAGAGATCATGGATGTAATGAGGGAAGCCCAAATAAGATAAAGTCTTGCAAATGGAACAAACTTTTGCTTTCAACATTCAGTAGACTCGCCCCACAGGGTTTCCTTGGCAATAATGGAAGTCCACTGGCCATCTTTCTCCTGGGTGATCAGAATATCCCTCCTCTCCTTGAGACAGACCCTGTGCCACCAGTGCTCCTGCTCGAACAACATGCAGACCCAGAAGACGTGATTCCCCAGGAGACATAGTTTAGTATTTTTATGGTTAAAAAGGAAGGGCCGAGTCTTTCTCAGAAGTTCTGCTTTCAGAACTAGCCCCTTCCCCCCTTCCTATATTTGCATTGAATCGGATAGTTGGCATGGTCAAATGAGTCAGTGCAAACAGCAACATTTCTGGGAAAGCAAGCCCACAGGAAAAAAAAATTGGGCCTGGAGGACAATATGCCTGGCATTAATGGTTGTACTGCTCTAAGAAAACTTTCTGAAAGGGATAATAGGATCTCATTCTCTAGAGCTTTAATAAACATAGGGTAGACTTTTATCCGCCTGGAATGGTGTGCACATGCAACTTCCAGGAAGGACTGGGAAGCAGCTGACCTCTCAGACCTGTGGCCAGCACACCAGGTTTTTCTTTCCCATGTCTTGGTTGCTCAAAAGCAGACATGATTGCAAACGAGAGCTCTTTCTTTACTGATTCTTTCGGACAGTGTAATCTTCCAGAAAGAAACACCAGTCAAACTTGCAATATTTGGGAGACTATGGGTGTCGGAGCTCATGTTTAGGAAAATGTTCATACTTATTTGAAACTTCATCTTGACAGCTGTTCTGCAACATTCATTGCATAACAGAGGAAATTTTCAGCCCTGGTTTTTCACGATCTTTTTTTTTTTTTGTGGTGGGTTTGGGGACGGACCTCAACATTATTTTAACGTAGTTTCCTCCAGGCAAGTTTGACTTAATTGAGAAGACCATCCAGAAATCCTGTTAGTGAGCATTTTGGACAGAACAGGCTGTGGCACCACGGGATGTGGTAAACAAAAGGGGTGGGAGTGGAAGTTCAATCTTTTCAATGAGTCTAGTTGGAGCCATGTGTAAGTTACTTGGTCAAGTGTCCACTGGGCTAGGGTAAACTCTAGCAAGACGGTCTTAACATCAGGCAAGATTTTACTCGGTTGCCAGAGTTACATGCAGGAAGGCACAGTAACTCGAAATGCGCTTGCAATGCTGTGCGTTGTGGATGCAAGCACGGAGAGGTTGCTTATTCTCCTCTATCTCTTTAGAGCTTCAAACTTAGGTCCTTCCTGCTGAGATTTATTCCAATCCCTGTAATCATTGCAATTGTACCATGATGGGGCTTTCTCCCATAGTTATGGGTACAAATCCATGTAGACATGGAGGTTATCAGCCATGATGGCAGGGATCCAGTTAGACAGGCCTCAGAAAAAAAGGAGGGTCTCTTTCTTCTTGAAACTTTATACCTTTTGGAAATTGCAGGTGACACTAAGTCCTGTCTGTGGACCCAAAACAAAGGCCACCATCTTCAATAAAAAGACGATGTACGATTAAATTATTATTTTGCTCTCAATCCAAGTTATTTTGTATTCTCCATACCTGCTATTTTTCAGCTGCCCATTAATATTTTAAACATCTTTTCAAAATACCTATCTTTCATCACAAGTGAGTGCAAGACATAATGAAAATGAGTGCTGCAGACAATAGCACAAAAAACAACGAAGCAAAGTCATTGGGTGTGAGTCAGTGCTGACTCAGCGTGACCCCCGCAGCCCGTGGGAGAACTGCCCCCTGTGAAGTTCTGAGAGTGACTCTTTAGAGGTGTAGAAAGCCTCATCTCTCTCCATTGGAGAAGCTGGTAGTTTTCAACTCCTGATGTTGTGATTAGCAGCTCAATAGGTAACCTCTATGCCACCAAGTCTCCTGGAAGAGAGTGATAAAGAACATAATTTGCTCAAGTTTTTGTGTGTATTAGATTAGCATGAACTCAATAATGATAAGATGAGAGACAAACTAAGATAAGAGAAGGGAATAAAAGTGAGTCATCTACTATGAAATATAAATGTTTAAAAGTAAGGGGCATCAAAAAGTGAGAGGAAGCTTAATGTACAAAGAGAGTTCTCTTTGAACTGATAGGGTCTTTTCTTTTCTTTGGCCTTAGATAACATGTCTTACCTATGTTGTAAAATGCCCTTTCTTCATCCACTTTCTATCCCAATCCTTCCCTCTAGCCCCTTTTCTCCTCCCACCAAAGAAAAAACACTTCCTTGAAACTTATGAAACTTGAAGGAGCAGAGAAAGATTGTAATATGACTCAAGTTGGGGAAGGAAATAAGAATTCTCGTGGCATTAATTTTAGCAGACCAGTCTTGGGACCAGAAGGTCTGCTGCACAGTATCCCTGCAAGGGACCTACCTAGCAAGGGAAGGAGAGAACTCAGAGACAAGGGTAACAAGAACTGAAGGCTTAACTCAGTCAGAAGTTGAACCTTGAAAAATACAACGTATAAGGCAGAGTTGGTTGGAATGATTGTACTAGAAGCAGTGCACTTTGAAAGAACGTTTATCCAGGTCAAGCAGAGTCCCCAGGTCAGGGTTGCCCCTTAGAGGGATGGTATCGTGGGAGAATGTGTCCCAACTCTTACTGTTCTTCTGTCGTCCGTCACTGCTGAAGAGAACAAATGTGGGCATGAGGTGAGGGCACTGAGGAAATCAAAACTCCTTCCTACAGCCAGTTCTCTGGATGAAATCTTTGAATGTGGTACCTTCACGACTCTCCCCAGGAAAAGTACATTATGATGACCATACGAGTGACCACAATGAAGAACCTGAGAGTCTAGAATGAAGTTTCTGGATCTGGGTTAGAGCAGAACAGAATTTGAATAAGATGGAGAAGTTACTTTGAATCTGCTCACTTGTTGGGCAAGTAAAAGACTGGTTGAAATTTTCCAAAATTCTACCTGACAAACTACCAGAAAGCCATGTTACTATACATACATCATGCCGTAATCAGATGAGTGATCCTCATTTTAACATTTAATTACATGGGGATATGTGTACCCAATCTCTGTATCTGAGCACATCTTTCTGCCTTTCTGAAATAGGAAACTTCCATAACTCCTATGGCACAGGGTCTGCTTGGCCTGAGCCAAACCCAAAGGGATTTCTCTCATCTCTTAGTATTATTCCTGAGTCCTTGCCACATGAAAAGGTCCAAGCCTTGCACTTTTCCTTTCTTGCACACAGTGGAGATCATGGAGGTCTTCAGCATAGTCAATTGAAACCAAGGAGCAGGATTAAGCAGGTAAGGGACAAGGCAGGAAAAACAAAGATAGGAGTCTGTATTTTAGCCTATTTCTTGTGGAAGGTATAGAAATGCCTCAAGGCTGATTGTAGCCAAGGATTAAGTACTCCCCTGAAAGATAAGTGGTGAACAGATATGCTTGAACCATTTGAAAAGTATAAAGATGAAGAAAAGGAGAGATAGAGTTGGAAAGAAGTAAGTGCAGTAGAAAAAGCAGGCCAAGAATTGCTACTGAGATTGAATGCAAGCTTTACTTCTGACCTTTTCCTGGCAGGCAAGACAAAAAGGAAAACATGAGTTATATAGTTTTCTTATTAGCTAATAAAAAGAAGCATGCTAGTTATTTTATGGAGGCAGATTTGTTTTCTAGCACTAATTCTAAGATGAATTTACTTTATGGCCCCTGATGGAGCCATTGGCTTTCTAAACATGTGATGGCTTCAATAACAGTCTTATATAAAATGTATAGAATCTGTTTTCTATATAGCTATTCCTCATATTAAATTTTGATAAAAGTCACAGTTCAGAGAAGCCTCAGGAAATGTATAGTTAAAGCATCAGCAGTAAAATGAGACTGATATATTACACATGAGCCCTTAGGCTATGGAAGAGCCCTGGAAATGGGATACTTCAATAATGACCACAGACTACTTACTACATTAATGATCAACTTGACATCGTTAGAAAACAAATGAAACTGTATTTAAGTAGACTATAACTCTTGCTAGCTTTCTTTGAAATTTGCTTAAATAGTTCTGCTTTGACACACACATTTTAGTTTGACACTAGGTCCTCATGAAAATAATAAGAAAATCAGTTTCCTCTGAATTGATTCTGATTCATGATGATACCTCGAATGGCCTCATAGAATTATGAACGTCTCCTTTCTTTGGAAGGGGTTCACCAATCTTTTCTTCCATGGCACCTCTAATCTCCTGGCGTCACCTATGACTGAAACACACATGAAAGCTACATTCATGTCCGTAGAGTTGGTTCTGACTCATAATGACTGGAGAGGAGAGAGTAGAACTTCCCTGGAGGTTGGGGAATGAGACTGTAAATCTTTGCAGGAGTCAAAAGCCTCCTGTCTCCCTCATCACAGCTGGTGCTTTTGAACTGCTGACCTTGCATTGAGCAGCTCAATGGATAACCTAAATGTCTATTATATACAATGATTTACAGTGGATTCCAGCCCTTCTCAAACAGTGAAATCACCGTGGAGAATGTGAAAAGGTAATCAAAAATGAAAGCTCTCAGATTCAAGCCTGAGTTGAAGCACCAAACACCATTAAACACGAGTCTTTTGTGTGCTGGACACCTTCACAGCTTCCAGTGCCAACAGACCATTAGAGAGCTGGTTCTCTGGTGAGGAGGCCTGAGTTGGAGACCAGCATTCACCTGACTTGGAGACAGTTTATTAGGAAGTGCTCTTGGAATCATCATGACAGAGAAGAGAAGGGAGTAGGATTGAGCAGAAGAAGAAAGTGGGAGAAACTCAGGAAGAACTCTGAAGACAGGATGGCTTATTTCAGATCAGCTGGGCTTTTGTCCTGCATGTAGGGCAAGGACAGTTCTAAGAGAAGGCTAGCATCTGCGGGTTTTCTGCCACTAGCATTACCAGCAACAAGAGAAAGGGATGTGAGCTTCAAAAAGTTTATGGAAAAATGGAAAAAAAAGATAATGGAATTTTTCCGTGACCTTTCTGAAGACTCTTCTTTATGTCCTCTGTCCCCCAACAGAATGTAGTGCATGACTATATATTATAGGATTTCCTATACCCTTTTTGCCAAATTAGCAATAACCCCCCTCTGCACCCTCCCCTCCACCCCCAATAAAAACAACTCACTGCCATCAAGTCAATACCCACTCACAGTGACCTGTGTTAGTCTGGGTATACTAGAGAAACAAATTCATGATCAGGCATATGCACAAGTCTGATATTAACCCATATGTCCAATACTACTCTATAAAGTCTTCTTCAGACTCACGAAACACATATAATGACACTGAATGCAGGATGATCACAAGCCAGATGGATAGAATGCCTTTATATCTAGTAGTGTATAAACAGCTCAGCGCTGGCATGGGTCTCCAAGTGGCTCCTCCAGCTTCAGAGGTCTGGTTGTATCCATGTGGCTTGTCCAGCTCAGGGCACTAGGGTAGCTCCATGTGGCTTCTCCTCAGGAATGTATCGCAGAAAGTCAACCTTGACAGTCAAGTGAACTGAGAGAGAGAGAGAGAGCTTCAATGCCTCCAAGAAGGCATCACCACACTTCGCAGAATTCTCAGAAGGCCATGCCCACACAGAGGTCTCATTGGCTAGCTCCAGGTTGACAGACTAAACTCCACCCCTACACTGTTAATCCTCAAATTGACACCACATTAGGAGACTGCCACACGACTCTATAGGATGTGGTAGAAATGCCCATGTGAATTTCTGAGATTGTTAACTCTTTACAGGAGTAGAATGCCCCAGCCTTTTCCTTTTGAGCTTGCTTGGTGGTTTCAAACTGTTGACCTTGCAGTTAGCAGCCCAACATGTAACCACCATGCCACCAAATTACAAAACATGCTTTAATTCTACAGTGCATCAAAGTGTCTCTTAGATCTAGGGGTGCACAGAAAAAGTGTTTGCAGGTTCACTTTATTCCAGTGATCTGGATGTATGCTCTCTTATTTTGTGGGCTCAGTATATCCATTCTGTTTGTATTTGACTAATTTTACCGGCAGCCACCTCCACTTGCACCACTGACAGTTTGTTCTACTACAGAGGCTTGTGTGGGGGTTGACACCTGAATTTCAAGAACATGTCAAAAAGATTTGACTCATTGAATGCTAATGACAGTAAACCTGTCAGTTGTGGGATGACATTAAGAATATAATATATGAAGAAAGTCACAGAGCATTAAAAAGAAACAAACGACATCTGAAACTTGCTCTTGAGCAAAGAATAGCTCAAACAAATGGAAGTAAAAGAGTCAAGTAAAAATTTTCAAAAAGCAGCTTGAGAAGACAAAGTATTATGATAAAATGTGCAAAAGCCTGGAGTTAGAAATCAAAAAGGAACACCAACTTCTAATAGGTAACCTGTAGCTGAAGAAAGGATGGCAGTTGTGGCAGTCATGTACTTTGCTGTCAATTTCATGATTGGGAGTGTAGGGGTGGAGTCTAGTCTGTCAATCTGGAGATAGCCAATAAGACCTCTGTATGGGCATGGCTTTCTCTGAGAATGCTGGGAAATTTTGCGTTTTTGTCCCCCCTGTGGAGCTGAGAGACTTACAGCTCAGTCCTTGGGAGATATTGCAACTGACAAGACACCAGGTGGGCTCTCTGTGAGACATCACGGAGGAGAAGTCACATGGGCTGACTCATGGAACCAGATCTCTGAAGCCAAAAAGTCCCATGGAGACTCCTGTCAGTGATGAGATGCTTGAGAAGCCCCTGTCAGTGCTGAGATGCTTCTACCACCACTGGATACACAAGACTCTGCATCCACTGGCCTGTGATTGTCCTGGTGTCATTGCATGTGCTTTGTGTGTCTAAAGAGGTCTAGTGAATAGGTATTGGACATATGAGCTAACATCAGTCTTGTGGACTTGGACTAGGCTGGGTTGGGATGCTTTCTCGATGTTCTATTCCTCTTGTACATAAACCTCTCCCGTATATACATATATGTGTTTATAAATGTTTCTCTAGTCCAGTCGGACTAACACAGAAGTTGTTGAGGTTGTCATCTTGCTTAGATTCACAATCAGTGTCCATGGAAGTAGCACTCTGGAGATCAAAAGATACATCGAGCTAGGTAAATGTGCTGCACCGAGACATCTTCAAAGTATTTCTCGAGTACTTTGGGTCTGCTGTCAGAATAGACTGGCTTCTGGAGAGGAATGTCCTGTTCAGTAAACTAGAAGGGCAGAGAAAAGAGGGAGGCCTTCGGCTAGACGAACTGACTCAGAGGCAGCGAATGTAGCTTTGGAAAACAGCAACAATGATGATGACACTGGAGAGGACAAGCTTCCTTCTGCGGCAGCGAGGCTGCTTTGAATCAGAATTGACCCGACAGCCCCAACGGCAGCAAGCTAGGAGCAAGGTGGGATGGTAAGATTTTGTGTCAACTTGGTTGGGTCATGGTTCTCAGTATTTTAGCAATAATCCCCATAATGGGATTTAGCATAATCTAATCAGGTCTGGCAGGAGCCAGAAGCTGTGGTGGTATGCAATTCCCTTGATTAGACCTCAGCCTTGATCTACTTAGATGAAAGTCCCCTTTGGAGTCTGGCCTGCTCTTTTTAAGCAGATGTCGTGGGAAAACTTCTCTTCTGCTGCGTCTGGACCCTGCCTTAAGTTTGTTGTCTATAATACTCCCTGTGGTCTCAACAATCGTTAATGGATGGCTGACCTTCAATTCATTCATTTGCAACCATCCAGTCTAGAAGCTTCCTGCTTCGTTTTCCTGGTTAGGGGACATTAGTGCCTGTAGCTGCACGAGCCAGAAGAAGCCTCCAATTTACCATCTGACCCTCAGACATGAATTGGGCTGCACTTATATACTTGTACAAGTATGTAGCCATTTATTAATATGATTCTCTTTCTCTGTACATATTCAGAAAAATCATTGGTTTTGCTTCTGGGGAGAACCCGGTCTAACACACTTGGCATCAGGTTTTCAAAAAACTCCGCTGACTCACATTGAGTGGATTCTAACTCACAGCCACCCAGGGAACAGAGTAAAACTTCCCTCTAGAGTTTCCACGGGTATAAATCTTTGGGGCCGCAGACAGTCCCGTCCTTCTCCCTGGGACTGACAGGCTAAGTTTGAATGGCCAGCATTGAGGTTATTAGCCAAACACTTAACCACTCTACCCCCAGGACACATTACATATTCACCAATTGTCATTTGTTTTCCAGAAATAGTGTGTTAACATAAGCAAACTTAGAGTGTCTGTCATTACCCACAGCCATTGACCGGATTTCAACTCACAGCCACACTAAAGAACAGGGAGTAACTGCATGGGGCTTATGAGTTGTAAATATTGACAGGAGAAGGCAGCCTCCTCTTTCTCCCAGGAGCAGTGGGTGGGTTTAGACTGTTAGCGTTGTAGTAAGCAGTTCAATGTTTAATCCACTGTATCACCAGTCTTCCTTCTCATCTCATTAGTAGGTAGGACACAAATAGTTGAAAATTTAAATGCAATTATCCAATAGTTAAAGAACAAAGGGAAATAATATCAGATACCACAGGATGTTTGAATTATAGTGATGACAAAGACTATAGATAGCACCATGGATTCCCAGAAGAACAAACAAATCTGTACAGTCAGAATGCACCTTAGAAAATGAGGATGGTAAGATTCCATCTCATCAACTTTGGACATATTCTCGGGAGAGGTTAATTCATGGAAAAGGACATCAAATTTGGTACAGTGGAAGGGCAGCAAAAGGGACTATCAAGGAAATGGATTGCCCCAGTGCCTGCAACAATGGGCTCAAACACAACCTTAGTGAAGACAGTACACAACAGAACAACGTTTCCTTCAGTTGTGCGTAGGGTGTCTATGAGTTAGAACTAACTCAAAGTCACTTATCAACAACAACAACAACAACAACAAACAAACCAATGAGATTTATGGGCAGTAAATAACAAAATCCATTCTTTTAAGATTTATAGTCGTGGAAACCCTAGAAATTTGCACCTCTCTTGCAATTAACTTGTTTTTTATTTAATTTTATCAACTAACTCCATATTAAGGAGATGAAAAATGGCATGTAGTGTTCATTGTATCAGAAAATTTTTCAGGAGATAATTTAAATCTCAGCTTTTCTCCCCCCCCCCCCATAACCTTTACTGTGTAGGGTGTTGTTTCTGTAGTTCAGTTTGACAAAAGCAACTCAAAATCCTTCTTGAAACTATCTTTTGAGGGTCTCATTCCCATTGGTGTGCAACTAGAACTTTCTGACTAGGCTTGAAGTCTTGATAACCAAACAAAGCAGTTGTGGTCTAACTCGCAGTGGCCCTATAAGCTAGAGCACAGCAGCTTCCTTGGGTTTTCAAGGCTAGAAATCTTTCTCACTCACTGCCATGGAATCCACTTTGAGGAGAGGAGGAAGTCTCATTTTTTATCAAACACAGTGGTTGTGGTTGGTTGGTTTGAATTGTAGCTTAATTTGTAGCAAGCTATGTCATGAAATCTTGATGCCAATGTTTTATAAGTGCAAATAATGAGAATTCAAACCTTTCAGAATGATGAAGCTTTGTTCTCTGTTATCTTTTCTAAGAAACATTCTTAATTAGATGTGTTGAACTCTGGCTATATAAGTCCCTTTGGTGACATAAAAGATGCCAGCCTTTATAAGATGTTGACAGATGCTGTGATCATTTTTTTTACAATGGAGCTAAGTTTCCTGCTCTGTTGTGTGTAATTAGGCATGCAGCTAGAGCTCCACTCATTTTACTGGCCCAAAGGGAGGGAGTTGGGCAGGGGACCCAAGCTCTGCTTACTAAAAGGAAACACAGACTTTCTTTTTCTTTAACATGTTAATGTGTCTTGATTTCTATATGGAAATAAACCTCTTTTATCCTCCCCATTTAAAAATTAAGAATGTTGTCAAAGAAACATGATTTCCAATATCATTTTTCTAAGAAGAATTTGGACACAAAAGGCATGGATGACGTCAGGTCAGCTTTTTTCCCAGTGTCTGAGTGAGACTATTAAACCCAGAATGTTTTGTCCTCTAGTCTGGCTCATCAGGGTCTTCTCAACGTTCTTGCTTCACTTATTTTATCTATCTGGACTTGCTTCAAATGCATCTGAACTTAAGGTGCTTGTTTTAGTAATGCATGTCATTGTGAGAGTTTTCCTTGTTGAAGCAACATCTCTTTCTTTCAAACTCTGAAAACCTTCTCTGCTATCTATGCCTCAGAACTCAGTGTCTGACCATTAAGTTTTTGTAGAATGCCTTTCACTTCAAATGAAAACATAACCTGAAGACAACACTGAGCCCTTTTCTTCACAGGCACCATTCAAAGATCAAGCCCCAAAGGCTGGATCAGTTGATGCTAGTGCCACTTTGATTTAAGTGTCAAGCAGAAAATATGAATCTACTTTTCACAGATTTTTTACCCCCTGGTCTGTCCTGCAATGTCAAATAAGTGCACAGAACCATCAAGCTTGAAGACTAGAAAATGGCAGATGAAACATGGGCCCCCAAACAGAATCAGGCCACCTCATCTGAGGGGCCAACCATGTAGGAAAGGCAGAACAACAAGATCAACTCATGGCACCCAAATAAGACCAGTGAGCTGCTGGCTGGAATTATTAGATGTATTGCTCAGAAGGACCCTCCCAGACCCAGCTGGATAGGTTTGTCATTGAGTCATATGAACACATGAGTTGACCTGTATGTGTGTGAATCTAACATTACTGCACACTGTTGTTGTCAGGTACCATTGAGATGTTTCAAACTCTGAGCAACCCTATGTACAACCCTGCCCAGGCTCTTTCCCATCCTCACAATTGTTCTTATGTCTGAGTCCATCAATCCAGTCACTGTGAGGCCCTTCCCTGTTTTTCACTGCCCTCCACTTTACTAAGTGTGATGTCTGAAAACATGGGAGTTTCTGGATACTTGGACGACACCTCTGGGTTGACTTGAACCTACAACCTTTTAGTTAGGAGTGGAGTGCATTACTGATCTACACTACCAGGGACTTGGTAGGTAGACCAGTCTCCCATTTCCTGAATTTCTTGAGGAGGTAAGTGTCCTGCCTGAAACTAATGCATTGTCCATAAGCAGAGCCAATTTGGAACTCAGGGCTCACCATGAGAAACAGAGAGCACAGGATCATGGAGATAATGGGCCAACTTATACTAAAATAAAATCCTTCTAGATACCAGTGTTTGCTTGGCCACAGGGCTTAACTTTGGTGAAGTTTAAATTTTTTATCTGTAAAAATTGATCAGCACTTTATTCTAAACCTGTAATATCATTAAGCTTGCAAGATAAGCTGCTAATTCAGTTGTTCATTGTATTTGCCTACTAGGACTCAGAGTGGCCTGTTTGCACACAGAAACACAACAAAACATTGCTAATAGCATAGAGTGTTCCCTCCTACTGGTAAGAATACATTCTACTGTCAAACTAAAACTTGACAGACCTCTTACAGGTTATGCCAGCACTTTGAAGATAAAACTCTTGAAGTTTCAACAGAAGTATATTTTCACATGATTGGGAGAAACCTTCTGAAACTGTTACAAGGGTGGAAGGAGCTGCCTCAACAGTAGAACTGTTGTAAACTCAGGCTCCACACTGTCTCCTAAAGGGATTAGACAGGCCTCCTAATGCATTAGAGGCAAAGAAAGTGACCTAAGAAGGGGCTAAATCCTTCCTTGTCATTAGCATTTTCCCATGTCAATGCTGCAATTTGAGAAGGCAGAAGGAATGGCCTTACTTTATATACTTGTCTGGTTCTTTAGCACGTCATGAAAACTAGAATGTTTTATTTGACCCCGATGGGGAAACAGCTAAACTGGGCAGTTTATTCCTGAAATAAAATATAAGCTATCAAAATACTCTCAAAGTCCCTTAGAAATCAGAACATCACACATTTATTAGAAAGTAGGTGCCCCAAGATTATAGGTAGCTGTTAACACTGTTTTATTTCCTTTATACAAAAAGTAGAAATGACAGAAAAAACACCCCTGACAGAAAACAATATCACTGACTTGGTCTCATTGAGGAACCCATATTGTGGGGAAAGGGAAGTTCAACCAACATTCAACAATACTCATGCAACTGGTAAAATATAAAATGGCATTAGTGGCCTCTGAACGTTTTGTGAGTCAGCTGTATAATGCAATTTTTAAAAACATACATCTGTCCAATCATGCTTTCAAACAACATCTCTTTTAAAAACAAGTTATATACACTGATATCACCTAAAATGTGGTTTACAATATTGTCTACTATTATAAATTTAAGGCATCCTGATAGTCTGTTCTGCTGGTGACGCTTGGTTCTCATGGTTCTTTTTCATACAATGTAGTCCAGCACACTTCCACTAGGGCAGCCGTGAAAGGTAATGAAAAAGTCATTTACAAGAAGATTCCTTTTGATTCTGGCTCAGCAATATGCTTTAAGCTGCAGGGTTTCTTCAATTTTCTATTGATGTCATTATGCCTAGGAAGAGAAACCACAAGGCCCAAATTAGATAAAACTATGGTCAAGTAACAAGACCACACCACTAAACAACTCATCAAACATGGAAATTATTCTCCTACAAACCACAATAAAGTATACTCTATTCCATCAGGCAAATTATTTTCTTTTCATATAAACCACTGAAAAAATAAAAACAATTATATAGTCACACATATCAAATGAATACTTCTTAGGATCTGAAAGAAATTTCTCAGTCTTGTTGCTTGAAGTCCACACATTTAAGACATTAAGCAAAATTTACCAGGGTCAGATTAGACGGAAAGTATAGCTGAATGATACAAGAGATATGGTTTTAGTGGTGAAATCTGTGTACTGAATCCATGTAGCGATAGCGGTGAAACTTTTTATTACTCAATAAACTTGAGTCTTAAAAGTTTAAAGAAGACATGATTGAAATAGGCAATGATATGTTATATGTATAAAATCCTAGCTAATAATAAAAAAGATAAAGAAGAATGCTTTAGGTGTGTGAGAAGACCATGAGTAGATAAATTAATAAGAATCTTGGCTAAAGAAATGTTTTTCCCTTAATAGTTGCTATCTGTGAAAAGGAGTTCAAACTTATCTTAGAATAATTTTTCCTGGGACTGAGCCCTAGTGGCGTAAGTGGTTGAGTGCCGGACTGTGGCCTCGGGCTTGGTGGTTCAAATCCAGCAGTGGCTCTCAGGACTAGCACTGGGTAGCTCCCATGACACCAGAGGGCAGTGATGCCCCCCCCCCCAAACAAAACCAAAACCAAAACCAAAAACAAAAAAGAATAATTTTTCCTTCTTAAAAGAATATTTGTCGTTGAGCCCCAGTGGCGTAGTGGTTGCGCGCGGGACTGCGGCCCACTGGGCTGGTGGTTCAAATCCCACAGCAGCTTTCCAAGAGCAAGGCTGGGCCTCCTACTCCCACCAGAGGGCAGTGATGCCAAAAAAAAAAAACGAAGAATATTCGTCTGGCCCGATACATTTCTTTTCATGCAATATTAGTTTCACTTTGTAGACAAAACTATCTCAAGAGGCCTATCTGTTGAAAGTAAGCAAGCTTCATACTAAATCCCTTCTTGGTATAACTCTAGAGAAAACCAAAATGGTTTCTGGTCATGGTATTCACGAATTTAAGGACCCATTTAGATGGAGGAGAATCATAATGTGACTTTATACCTTCAAAGGCATGTATGAGTCTGAGTGCATGAGTGTGTTTAATACACATCATGCAGCTTATTTCAAGGCTTAGCAAATATTTGATCGTCATCACTACCTGAATGATGTCATTCTTGTTTCTGTTTGTCCTTCTGAATTGAACTTTATGGTAGTGTTCACAGGACAGAAAGGCACAGGTCAGAAGGTAAGAAACAAAAAACCTGCTTGGTCAAAAGCATTCTAGATAATTCCCATGAAACACAGTGAATTGAATATGCAACACATTTAACACTTCTTTTTTGGGGGGAAGAAAAAACAGCACTAAAATGAAAGTGAAGACATAAAACATAAACTTACATCAGTAATGGAAATGGGAGAGGAACTGATGCAGGATGACACGCTAATACTCTTTCAGGAACTGGAAGGTGAATGGACAATGTGACTGACTGAGGAGAGCAGAAACAAACAGAAACCTAAGTCTACTGTCAGGGGACCCAGCACACTGATGAGCACTGTCGGATCTGGGAAACCGAAGCACCGTGGAGGTGCTTGAGGGTAACAGTGCGTGCTGAGTGGGTGCTGAACATAGGAGGGTTATTTGAAAGAACAACACTGGAAGCAGAAATTTGTATTCCAGGTTGCCTCCCTGATGAGAGTAGCCAGGCAATTGTCCTCTTCCCAGATGTGACGAAGACTAGAGGTTACTTTCTGATAGCAGCAAACCAGAGACACTCTGGATTCGTCTGCAGGGGATAGTGGCTCTAGGATCAGGTGGAAATATACATAGGGAACATGACTGCCGCACTTTCTCCCTTCCGAGTCTTAGACTCTCTGCGGTTTGTGTTTCAGACTCAATCAAGTTTACAAGCCCAGTTAGCGAGAGAAATTCCATCTTCAGAAATTAATGGCCTTGAGAGAAAAGACCCCAAAACACACTTGGGGTGTCTTTTTTAGTCAACCAAAAAGTCTAGAGCTCAACAATCTGTGTTAAATGAAACCTACTAGTCACTAAGACAGCCCGAGGTTCCATTAAACTTTACTGTCTGGCCTTTTCAACATGAACAGAGTGCTGGTGTTATGAGATATTTAAGGAATGCTCTGCTCTACAAGTCAGAGACCAAGAGAAACAGAGAAGGAAATGAAAGTGATTAAAGATATGGAGGTGATAGGCCCTTCAAACAATTATACCCCTAAATAAAAACTGACAAAAAAGCTTGACACTCATATTATAAGTGGTAAATCTTCACAAAATATAATCATTAGAAATCAGTAATTCAAAAGACCAGAAGGTCAATAAAAGGAAAAACGGGTTAAGTGTATTGCATAGATACAACAAAAGAATATGTAAGTATGAAGAAGAATGAAGAAATCCTCTTTGTACTGAAGCGCAAAGGCTGCCAATATGTTAGGTGAAAAAGAGGAAGAGGTAAAACCGAGTAGCATGTGTCACCTTTATCTTTCTTTTTTTTTTCATTATAAAGAAAGTTAAAAGTACCTTCTGTATATTTTATTGTAAAAACTTGAAGTAAGAGTACTTTAATATATAGCAGTATGAAATTACAAAAATAACAAAATTCTTTAGGAAACTGGTACTGTTCTATCAGGACAAATAATTCAATTGGAGGGTAAGGTTCCATAGGTATCATAGAAGGTAGAATACAAAAGGCAAAACATGAATGAAGAGAGAAGAAAAGTGAGAAAATCTTGTGATGGAGATCAGTAGGTCCTACATTAGAATAATGGACTTCCTAAGAAGAGTGAGCAGAGAAGTTGGTGGGTAGAATTTTTTTCCCAAAGAACTGTCTGAGATTTTCCCACATAGGAACGCTCATAGGTTTTCAAATTTGAAAAAACCTACAGGGATGAAAACCTAAATCATGGCATAGAATAGTAAATAATAAGTACTGGGAATAATAAATTAGAAAAACTTCCAATGTGTCAGCAGTCAGGTTGGCACAGGGATTCTCAATAGATACACTGAAATCAAGGAGAAATAGAAACAATGTACTCAAGTTTTAAAGGGAAATAATTATCCACCTAGAATTTTCTAGCCAGGCAGCCAACAGCTCCCAATCCAATATAAGCTTCAATTGAACATATTTGCAAACACAAAGAGTCTCCAAGTTGTTAGCATCTATTCTCCTTCCTAGGACGCTTGGTGGCATAGTGATTACATCAGGCTGCAATCAACAGTGTCAGCAGTTCTAAACCACCAGCAACCCCAAGGGGACCAAGATGGTGCTTCCTACACCTGTGAACAGTCACAGTGTCAGTAGCACATGGCTCTACCCTGTTCTATAAGGTCGCTGTGAGTTGTGACAATGGCTCCATGGCTGTGACCATGGATTGGTATTCACCTTCCTAAGAAGAGGAAGAGGGGCTCTGGGGGCTTAGTACTTATGAATTGGGCTGTGATCCTCAAGGTCAACAGTAGAAAACCATTAGAGAAAGACAGGACATTATACCGAGTTACAGTCTTGGAAGCTCACAGAGGCAGTTCTACCCTGTCCAAGAAAATTGTTATGACTCCGTATTGGCGCCAGGCAGTCAGTGATTTAGTGAGTGAGGATAGGAAGGTGTGTTTGACAAAACAATGAGCAGGAAAATGGCAAAGGTAGCAAAAAGAAGTCCCAGCACTATTTGGATGAGAAACTCATTCAAATGAGTAGCAAGGTAGCAGAACTTGAAAGTAACAGATGAAATGTGACAGAAGAGATGGGGTCTCCATGACCACCATAAACAGAGATACTGGATGCATCTGGATAGACTGAAAGATGTCTTTTTGATGCAGCAGAGTATTTAGAAGTGAATTAAGATAGGTCATTATTATTCCTAAGGAAAGCAAAGCCATATGAAAAAGAAAATATGCATGTAATATGCTGTATAAATCAGTTGAGATTAATACCATCACATAATAATAAATAAAAGCAATGACTTAAACTCAAAGAATGATCTATCTATCATCACAGAATGTATTGGGAGAGGGGAACAGTCTTGAGTTAAAATAGAACGAGATCAATTTGGGTCATTGATACCCACTTAAGCCAACCCATTGCCATTGAGTTGATTCCTACACAGCGACTCTACAATGGTACATCTTTATGGGAGCAGATCGCTTCACCTTTTTCTCTTTTAGTGATTTGGTGCAGTGATTGGCAAACTGCGACTCTCGCGCCTATGTGGCTCTTTCAGTGTGAACGTGTGGCTCTGAAGTAACATTGAAAACATTTGAAGGTTATTATTTCAGATCGCGATGATTTCATTTGTTGGGGAAAACGTATTTAAGGCTCCTGTGTGATTTTAAAGTTGTTAGAGGGACAGGATTGGCTCTTTGGTCTCAAGAGTTTGCCGACCCCTGATCTGGTGGATTTGAACAGGTGACTGTTTGGTTATCATCCAGCACTTACTTGACAGTGCCACTGGGGTTTCTTTGGATCATTAGTAAGTATATTTGGGATTTTGGAACCAGAGAGCCTGACATTAAGTCATAGCTCTATAGTTAATATATCACTACTACAGCGTAACTTTGGGCAAGATAAAAACCTCTTTGTGTCTCATTTCCAATCTGCAATACTGGAGTAATAGCAGTATCTTCAACATAGAATCACTGTGAAGATTAAAGCATTTCATATGTATAAGCACCTGGATCGTTCTCTGGTACCTTACATGTGCCTTGCAAGTGTGTTAGGTAATGTTATTTTCATCTTCTATAGTAGATTGCTAATAGGTAGCAGCAAAAATAATGAAAGCTAAAATTGTATGTGCAGATGCTATTTACAAACACAGAAGGCTAGGAAAAACATCTGTTGGAAAGGCAAGTAGCTCTTAAAGGATAGTGAGTATAGGGAATAGTGTAGCGTTTGGAACAGAGGACATTCAAAATTTTATTGTAGCACTGCCAGAAAATTTGCTAACATTTGTTAGATAAAAAATAAAATATTTAAAAAGAATGGCTAGGTCTAATCATAGCATTGTTTAGTGTTTGATGGGGTAATCTGACTCTAGGAGGGTATTTAACATTGGGTGTGGCCTTTAACAAATGTACTTTAAAACACTTAAAAGAACTATCATTCTGCAGGATCCTATCAGGCATTTTTAGGATGTGTTGATATCAGGTGCAATGTTAATTTGAGACATTTAAACAAAGAATAGCAACATAATTCAGGCCATTTTGAACACTTCATTACTCAGTCGTGAACTGCCCCTATTCAATGGGACCTAAGTGTTTGGGAAACTGTTCACGAATTATTCAGATGTTGTGCTGCTCTCCTACATTTCATTTTGGGATATGAAATCATACTCTGAGTGACCAAAATTGGAAAGGGGAAAGGCTTACATTTAAATAATGGTTTCTCAGGCACTCTTACTTGCTGACTCATGTAGGCAAAGATTCCATCTTTCCATAGCCCGTGAAGACCAGGGAGCAACTCACAGACGTAGACTAAAATGGTTCACAGGCGTCTTCAACATTTGCAGTGTTAGCCAAAGTGGGATACTGAGCTTTCCTGAGGTGATAACCCCCTCTATTGGGTAATGGAATTCTGGTTCAAGATAGGAGACCACTTGGCCTAAAAGAGAACCCACACTGAATCACGTCACAGGGAGAATTCAGCCAGTGCTCTCCTGTGTGATCAGTGTACTGATGAGCTTGGTCCTTTAGGTTTTCTTATGTCTCTTTTTTCTACCTTTCCCTATCTCTAGATACATATGAAATTTTGCCACAAGTCAGACCTTGGTGGTACAATAGTGTCATCATCATATCCCATTGAGAGTCACTCCTCTCATTACCTTTCATGGCACTTGACCATGTTTCATGGTTTTCTCTTTCCCGTCTCACTTGACTATGCTGCCTATGAGGGTTGTGACTATACAATAAAGACTTTGACTGGCTTCTGGGAGGTCTTCTCTGTCTGATAGAGTGGTTGAGTGTATCTGGCAGGCCGAGTCCACTGTCTTAGGATCTAGGCTGAAGAGGCCAGAAGGACTAATCATGCATTGGGCCTCAAATCAAGTACTCCCCAATGCAAGAACACTTTGTTCTATTAATCTGGCATTCCATGATGCTCACTTTCCTGACATGATCACTGAAGACAATGTGGGTGCATAAGCAAATGTGGTTAAGAAAGCTCATGGTGCTAGGCTATCAAAGGATATTGCATCTGGGTCTTAAAAGACTTGAAAATAAACAAGCCGCTATCTAGCTCAGAAGCAACTAAGCTCACATGGAAGAAGCACACCAGCCTGTGTGATCAAGTATAAGGTATCAAAAGACCATAAAATTTTATCATTGTGAAGGAGGGGGTGTGTGGATTGGAGACCCAAAACCCATCTGTTGGCAACTGGACATCCCCTTAGAGAAGGGTCATGGGGAGGAGATGAACCAATCAGTGTGCAGTATAGCACTGATAGAACATACAACTTTCCTCTAGTTCTTCAATGCTGCGCCCCCCCGCCCCCCATTATCATGATACTTATTCTATCCTACAAATCTGGCTACACCAGTGGATATACACTGGTACAGATCAGAGCTGGAAACATAGGGAATCCAGGAAAAATAAACCCCTCTGAACTAATAATGAGAGTAGCAATACCAGAAGGGTTAGGATAGGGGTAAGGGTGGAGGAAAAAGAGAGAACCAATCACAATGATCAATATGTAACTCCCTCCCTGGGGGACAGGCAACAGAAAAGTGGGTGAAGGTAGACATCGGATAGTGTAATAATTAATATATGAAAAAATAATAATTTTAAATAATCAAGGGTTCGTGAGGGAGGGAGGGGGAAATATGAGGAGCTGAGATCAAGGGCTCAAGCAGAAAGCAAATGATTTGAGAATGACGATGGCAACAAATATACAAATGAGCTTGACACAGTGGATGTAGGTATGGATTGGGATGAGTTGTACAAACTGCAATAAAATTATTTAAAAAAAAACTATTCGTGATGGTTTAGGGTGGGGCTTGGAGGGGGTCACATGTTATCAGTCAACATGAAGAATTGACTATGTGGGCAGTCAATCATCTTTGTGACGAGGTTTCAGTAACAATGTGGGACATGAAAGCTCACAGAGCATCCCTGTGTGCGTGTTGCCTAGCATCAGTACATGTTGGGGCAACAACTGACTCCGCAGGAGAAGACAGTACAAATTTCCCATTAGGAATTCTCCCAGATGACTTTATTTGTCTTTCCCTGTAGTAAACTACGATCATTGAGTTTAATAACTTTCAGCACATATTTGAGTCTTGCTCTGCGAGCCCTAGGAACTTATAGATAGTGTCAGAAAGGAAGGCAGTCTTAAGGGAACTGTGCCCCATAAACTTTGCACTTGGGTTAACTCTGGGTGAACAAGGAGTTCTAATGGCATAGCAGTATCAGAATTGAGCTGCTAACTACAAGGCCAGCAGTTTTTTATCCACCAGCAGCTCTGAGAGAGAAAGATGAGGCCTTCTACTCCTATAACAGCTTACTGTCTCATGAATGCTGGAGTGAGGAGGGAGCACTAGAGATGATTGCGATGATGTATGTGCAACTCTTTCCACAAGTGACTTAACTATGGACATCCACATCAGGTGAATTTTAGATCAAGAAAACTACTTTCAAAGAAAGAAAGGAATCAACATTGTCTAATGGTTACCATGAATGAAAGAGGAAATGTTTTTGCTTAGGGGGCACTCAGTTTATGTTAATGGTGGTAGAATAATTTTGAAAAAAGGTATCAGTAATGGTTGCAAAACATGAAGCGTACAATCAATAGCATTGAATGATACATGTTTCTGAATTGGAGAATGTTTTGTTGTATATATTTTTTGCCACAGTAAATAATTACACAAGGAAGAAGAAAATGTTCTAAAATTGATCAGGGTAATAATTGTACAACTCTTCTTGATATGATCTAACTATTGAATTGTAAACTATGTAGATAAAATGGCAATGAAACTGTTTCTTGAGAAAAGCATTCCAGTTTTAGAAACCCACAGAGACAGTTTCACTCTGACCCAGAGGGTGGGTATGAGTCAGAAAAGACTCAAAGGCAGTGAGTCTGGCTTTTTTGAGTTTGGGGTAGAGAGGCTGGTTCATTCTGATGGACGAGAGCTGGAGATGTTGTTATAATGAATAAAATGGTAATCTAGAAACACCATTTTAACTCTTCACTGTCTTTGATGCCAGAAAGCGTCATCAACACAGTCTCAACCAAGGCCTTTAATATGAAGCCATTAAGAGCAGAGAAAACAGCTAGAGAAGAGGTAGCAATGCCAAAAAATATATATATAGTAAAATAAAAGAAGAGGTAACGATGCTTCACATAGGTTCTTGGCAGACCTCTGGGAAAAGTCTCTGTTTGGAACTTTTAAACCTCAACAAACATGAGGCTTGGGATTCCCTGGTGGTGCAGTGATTTTACCTCAGGTTGCCAGGCTCACGGTTGGCAGTTTGCAATCACCAGCAGGCAGGCCTTCAGGAGAGAGACCCGTAAACAGTTACAGCTTCAGAAACCCACGGGAGTGGGGGGTCCGGTGGGGTGGGGGGGAACATGATGAGTCAGCAGGGACTCCATGGCAGTGAGTTTTTGGTTTTAACAAGTTACTTTACAGACCTAGTCTAAAAAGAGAGACAAGATACATTCGTAGATCATATCCCTGTCTGGGTTACAAAGGAGTCCTGCTGGCTTCCTGATTAACAGCCCTGCAGCCATCCGAAAGGTGAGTGCTTTGAGCTTCTGAGCTGCTCTGCAAGAGGAAGAGGTTGCAAGTTGCTTCTATCAAGATTATTCCCTTTCAAATGCCATTGAGCAGCTCTCCCCTAGACCTAGGGATTGAAATTGACGCAAAGACAGCTGCACAGCAAAAAACTGGACTATTGGAGTGAGAAGAGGGTGAGGTGGGAGGAGGGAGCTTTAAAAGTTTTCTTCCTCAAACTCCAAACTCACTGCTATAGCCCTGATTTTGACTCAGGCCACCAGCTGTATGGGACATAGTAGAACTGTCCCTGTGGGCTTCAGACACTTCTTGCTGAGGTAGAATGCTTTGCCTTTCTCCCTGGGCGCCGCTGATGGCTTTGAAATGCTGATTTTGCTGCTAGCAGTTTAAAATGTAAGCAGTAAGCCACCAGAGACCCTGTCCTAAGACATGATTGGCGTTCTGCAGAAATACTTCCAGTGGGATGATTGTTTCTGGGCCAGGTCTTTGCTGTGGAGCCTCCTACTGAAAAGTCCATGAGGTTCACCTGCCCCACCTTTCCACTTCCTGGCTTACCCAAGCAGAGCTTGATGATGGAGCACACTCTCCACTATGGCAGCTTCTTCCATGCTTCAATTCATTATACTTTGGTACTAAACTGTGTTTCACTGTCTTTATGTGGTGGAATCGGCTTCCTCCTTTCTCCCATGGGTGTAAGAAACTTACAAAAGCAAATCCAATGGTAAATTTTTCTTTCATTACTCTTGGGAACTTTGCCAGCTTTTATAAAGTATGCTAAAGTGTGCTTAGATCCGAATGGATCTGATTATTTTAAATATTGCCCAAAACACAGGCATTTTTCTAGGCATGCAGTTGTAGCTTGCTGATAGATCATCACTTATAATTCTACTGTGCAATAAAAACAACAACAAACGCCCAGGATAGCCTGCTTCAAAGAAGAAACTGTCACTCACTTTAGGTGTCTTGATGGGATTTCCTGCCTTTCTCTGTCTTCTAAAGTTTACTTGTGGGCAAATGCTGCTCTTTTGGACCTTGTGTGATTGAAGGTTCTGAGAAGGACATTCATAGTGGATGGTACTGTTCACTTCCTAGGTCAGCCTACTGTGTGGGTAAGAGTTTAAAGATGGGTGCTTGCTTCTTTCCTAAAACATAAGCTCAAAGCTGCAGTATTGTGGTGGTTTTGTGCTTTTGTTAATTTCATCATTGAGATGTAGGGGTGGAGTCTAGCCTGTTAATCTGGAGATAGCCATTGAATAGCCAATGAGGCCTCTGTGTGGGCATGGGTTTCTTCTGATATGTCTGGGAAATCTCGCGATATTTCCCTCATGAAGATGAGAAGCTATCTCCCAGGTTGTTGGGAGTTAGTTTGAGAGATGATGAATCATGGAGAAGACAAGATGGCAGCATCCAAGAAGCTGGAGGAGCCGGAAAAAGACCACGTGGCTTGGCCCTGATGGAGTCAGACCTCTGAAGCTGAGGCGGCCACATGGAGACTCTGCCAGTGATGAATTGCTTCTGCTGTTGATGGACCCTGAGCCCTGGAAGTGAGGAGCCCTGGAGAGACCCCTGTCAGCACCAGGATTCTGCA
Source organism: Nesogale talazaci (assembly GCA_004026705.1). NCBI lineage: Eukaryota > Metazoa > Chordata > Mammalia > Afrosoricida > Tenrecidae > Nesogale > Nesogale talazaci. Next base: position 4,153 of record PVJH01004072.1, on the reverse strand, counting down.
CCCACTGACCAGTGACTTCATGAGTCGGAAGGAGACATTATAGACTGGTGTCGGGCATATGGGCTAATATTGGACTTTTGACTTTGAACTGGACTGGGTTGGGATGCTTTCTCAGTGTTCCATTCCTTTTGTATATAAACCCTTTCCTTATATCCATATGCGTGCTGATGAAATTTGTTCCTCTAGTCTACCCAGACTAACACAAGTATGAAATAATTGTTATCTTTTAGGTGGGAACCAAATACCTGGAAGAGAGCCTGGAAAGAGGGGTCACACCTGCTCTAGGAGTTTCCGGAGCAGGGATACTCATCCTGCACTACTTGACTGACATGTCTGAATTTCAGCTCTTTGGACCAAATACCAGAAATAACAAAACACACTTCAGGTCAGGGCCTAAAACTTAAAATTATAGTTTTGGAGAAAGTAACAAATAACAATGGCTTGACTAATTTTTTTTTTAATTTTTAGTGCTTTAATGCACTTTTCAGTAATGTTCCATTGGTAAGATATACTCTAGATAACAAGTCATCAACATATGCCCAGATTGATTGGGAGCACGTTTCCTGACTGAATAATCATGTCACTATCACTCGGAGAATCCCTACAAGGAACATAAAGCTTTAAGTGATAATTTAAAGTCCAAAACACTGAGTCAATGTTGAAATATGATGATGCCCTTCCATACAGCACTGTCATTATAATGACCCTCTAAGACAGGGTAGAACTGCTCTTAGGAGTTTTTTTGACTGTAACTCTCTGTGGGAGTAAAAAGCCTTGTCTTTCTCCCACAGAGCTTCCAAGTGTGCTTGAACTGCTGACCTTGCAGCTAGCAGTCCAATGCGCACCCACCACATCAAACTTGTACATTGAAAGCACACACATGCTTATTTCTGGTGGAAAAACATACAGCAAGCCTACATCCACTCATAATTTCTATTGCCCTTCCCTTCAGCAAATTCACATGTGCCTGCAGTCTAGTTCATGATTTTCCCTGCTTTCTCCTCACTTCTGTGGTCATTATCAGTTTTCTGTGTGAAAACCTTCTTTTTGTAACAAGTCTCTCTGAAGCTTGTGCTGGGACAAGCGGTTTCCTGATCCCAACCCTTCAGGCAACGGTGCCATGTGGTGAGGCAGGCCATGAGGTAGTGAGTGAACAGGGAGATTCACGCTGTCCGCTTGTCAGGACTGGAGTTAGTGCTCTCTCCATGTGTTCCAGATCTCAGAAAGACTTCACGGGTGGGAAATGACTATTTCATTGGCATTTAAAGACAAGTAATTACAAACATATTCTTGGAGTTGTAATAACTCAACACCAACTTGTCTTTTACAAGAAAAAAAAGTAAAGATACATCTACTGGCTATAAACAAAGTCATCCTCTGCAGTTGAAACACACTGGGAAGGCTGCTGAAAGCAATAGAGTGGAATCTAATTTTAAAAGGGCACTGGAACGAAATGTAGTTTCTTTGCTATCAAGCTGTGACCAATTTAGAAAAAGTAAATAGCAAACAGAACCTCCCAACAGGGCTGACATTCTGTAAGTGCGGTATTCACTGGCCCTGCTTTTCCTATAGAGGACCTATGAGTCAGAATCAGAGAAAGGGCAGCAGTGTTTGGGGCTTATGTTTTTCTTTACTAGGGAAACAGATGCTCAGGAACTAAGATGAGGTTTTAGTGCAGCCACTCTCTACCTTCCTCATGCAGTGACGCTTTCATACAGTATCTCATGTTGTGGTGAACCCCCAACCATGAAAATATTTTCCTTGCTACTTCATAACTGTAACTTTACTACTGTTATGAATTGACGCCCCAAAGGGGTAGTGACCTACAGGACGAGAACCTGTTACCCCACTTTCCCCCAGAGTTCTACTGTCACTGGGCTATTCAGTGATTGCAATATCTGGGGCAAATCTAACTCAGAAGATGGCTTTCCCTGGCACCAATGTCATGGGAGAAATCTCTGCCATCTGACAGAAGTTGTGTGACCTTCAAGAAAGCCTTGGGCCAGGATTTGAAGGGATCACTCAGAGATGATCACTTTAGCTCCTTTCCTTGCTGTGGGATCTCACAGGAAAAATGGAGCAGGCACCAGAGAGAGTACATGAGATATTTTTAGGTTTATATTCCTACTCAGTCTTCATTTCTGTGAGGAGTGTTTATTTCTGCTAGCTAGTCCTATCTTTGCTCTACTGAATGGGTGTGCTAGGCCAATTTTTCTCTCCTTTTGTATGATTGTGAGTGAATCAAATATCAGCTTCTTCTCAGGATTACAGTACAGCTGTGAAATTCCCCAAGTCTTCTCTAGTGGGAAAGAATCAAGAGCAAGAACTTGCCAAATGAAAACTCTGAAAGTATGCCCCCCCCCCCAGCTGCCACTGTACCATGTAGTGTGGCTTGTGTGTTGTTAACTGATTTAGTATATGGTATATGATGTGACATATGTGATGACTCTTCTGTTACCACCAGGGATATGCAATGGTGAATGGGCTTCAGCAGAACTTCCAGCAGTAGGAAGGAAGATTTGACAGTTGAGTTCTAAAAATGAGCCATTGAAGATGTTGAATCACAACTGAATATCATGCTGTATAGAGAAAGAAGAGAAAGGTTCTCAAAAGACGCCAGTAGCTGCGCATCAAATATACTGAAGCTGGAACAGAAGAGGCCAGGTGTCACTGTACTGCACAAAGGGCCAATGGAGTCAGAGACCAGGTAGGGAGGCGGAAGTATGATGGTGCTTATTTAATTTGAGTGCTTAATTTAATTTGGTGCTTAATTTGAGTTTTTAAAGCAATTACTGGTGAAATCAAACTTTTAAAGTTCTAAGACTGAACCTCCAGAAAGATTAGGTTGATTCTAGAAAGTGCAATTTCTCAGTAGATAGCTAAGTAGGTCCTCAGTCCCATTTTGAATTTATATTGTTGTAAACCTAATGCTGTAGACCTTTCAGCTTTGTTCCCTGGTTTGTAGAGACAGGGCTGCTTGTGATCAGAGAATCTACTGGGTTGACTGTCTTGTCTCTAGTTCTTGCAGGATCCTCCTTCCCTTACTAGAGAGTTTGCCATATCTTTTGTGTTTCCTTACTTCTGGATTTCCTGGTGGCTTGTATTTTGAGACAAAAGAAGAATTTTCCAGGCACTGGAAAATATGCCCAATTCAAGATAGAGTCGGAGAATGGTGTAGAGGGAGAATTCTAGGTTGGGAATGAAAGAAGAGGTTCTCTCCCAAAGTCTGGCAAAGGAAGTAGGACTACTTTCTTATTCCTTTCATACCCAAGAAGTAAGAGTCTCATTCCTCACCCACATTCCTTGCCCAAGTGTTGTTAGAAGCAGCCCGGAGGTTGGCTTTTAGGCAGCAGAGAGTCTGACCCAACCAGATCACTGGTGGTCAGTAAAGAAGGGCTCTCCATAGCTCTTCTTTCAAAATACTCAGTTAATGAGATCCTGAGGGACATCCATAAAATGACAGAGATTTAATTTCCTTCCAGCCTGATGGGAGACCTGGAGCAGATTCAATTTGGTCAGAGGGGAGTAGGAGTGGAGATGGACTCTTTCAGCATCACAGCGTTGTAAACTAAGACTACTATCCATAACACCTCTACTCACACACAGACATATACATGCTTTTCAGGATATGGAAGAAAGAGTGGTGAAGTGGCATGCAATCATTTATTTCTTGGAAAATTAAAAGTGAGAGTCTGTAAGAGACAGTTAGGTGCTTAACTCTTCTAACATGAAGTCTGTTGAGAGACGCTAACTCTCCCTCTCCTCCTTCCATTTCACTACTTCCGGTGTCCTGCACTGCAAAGAACTAGACAGATTCTCTCTAGAGGAGAAGGATGCTATTAGAGGACTTTGTTCAAAGAGACTCCCCAGCCATTGGCAGCCTCCCTAATCAACCCTCTCTCTCTCTTGCCTAAAGCCTGGTGCATGTTGACTGGTAAACCTGTTGTCCTAGAAAACCCCTTGCTTTGATGCTGAGCACTCCTAAGACTGGGCATTGACTGGTACTAGGGCTTCCTATCGCTGAAGCCAGTTCCAAGAGGCCTGGCTTTGCCCAAGGCCAGCAGTTCATAGCCATAGGATTTTGTAGCCTATATATTCAGCAACAAAATAAAACCCAGCTCTGGCTCAAAGTTCTGACTCTGATCTGAGCTCG